>CAUYRH010071135.1:0-19311 GCA_963574655.1 Perodicticus potto | reverse complement strand
AGTTTGAGGTTACCTGAATAGGTTGAGGCCATGGCACTCAAGCCCAGTTAACAGAGTGAGACCTTGTCTCAAAAAAAGAATTAATTGGATATTCAAATAAATAAATCAGAAAAATTTTTTTTTTTTTTTTTTTTTTTTTTTTAGAACGAGCCTCAAGCTGTCACCCTGGATAGAGTGCTGTGGCATCACAGCTCACAGCAACCTCCAACTCCTGGGCTCAAGCGAGTCTCTTGCCTCTGCCTCCCAAGTAGCTGGGACTGCAGGCGCCTGCCACAACACCCGGCCATTTTTTTTGGTAGCAGCCGTCATTGTTGTTTGGCGGGCCCAGGCTGGATTCGAACCCGCCAGGTCAGGTGTACGTGGCTGGCGCCTTAGCCCGCTGAGCCACAGGCGCCGAGCCAAGCCCCTCTTCTTTATCCTCAGCAACTCCCTAACTTGCAGCACACCTCTCTATTTCAAAAAGAAAATATAGCTCGGTACATTGGCTCATGCCAGTCATCCTAGCACTCTAGGAGACCAAGGCAGGTAGACTGCTTGAGCTCAGGAGTTCAAGACCAGCCTGAACAAGAGTGAGACCCTGTCTCTAATAAAAATAGAAAAACTAGCCAGGCATTATGTGAGCACCAGTAGTCCAGCTACTTGGGAGGGTGAGGCAGTGGGATCGCTTGAGCCCAAGAGTTTTATGTTGCTGTGAGTTATGACATCACAACTCTACCCAGCAGGATGACTGAGATTTTGCCTCCCCCACCCCAGAAAAAAAAAGGATAAAAGAAAATACAGGTCAAACGAGGTAGCTCACGCTGGTAATCCTAGCACTTTGAAAGGCAAAGGCAAAAGGATTGCTTGAGGCCAGGAGTTTGAAACAAGCCTAAGCAAGAATGAGACCCCATCTCTATAAAAAATAGAAAAATTAAACCAGGCATGGTGGTACATGCCTATAGTCCTGACTACTTGGGAGGCTGAGGAAGGAGGATCACAAGCCTGTTAAGTTTGAGGTTGCTGTCAGCTAGGACGATGCCACTGCACTGTAGCCCAGGTGATGTGGTGAGAATAGGGAAAAGAGGAGAGGGGATGGAAGAGAAAAATCAAGACCACCGGGCACTAATTTTCTAACTTTCTGGCTTTATTCCTGACAAACTTACCTCTATCTACAAATTTCCTAATCTCATCCCCCCGCCATTTAAGGTTATACTTTCAACCCATTGATAAATTTCATCCTCTCCCACATCCTCTGGGACCTTTCCCCTATTATTTCTTTCCTTTTGTCCTTGAGGCTCAGTACATAAAGTTCCTCCTATTTTTTCTTATTTTTTATATTTTTAAGAGATGGGATCTAGGCTTGGCGCCTGTAGCTCAGCTACTAGGGTACTAGCCACATACACCAGAGCTGGCAGGTTCGAATCCAGCCTGGTCCTGCCAAACAACCATGACAACTACAACCAAAAAATAGCCGGGCATTGTGGCAGGTGCCTGTAGTCCCAGCTAGTTGGGAGGCTGAAGCAAGAGAATCACTTAGACCCAAGAGTTTGACATTGCTCTGAGCTGTGACGCCATGGCACTCTACCCAGGGCGACAGCTTGAGACTCTGTCTCCCAAAAAACCCAAACAAACAGAGTAGCGCCTATTGCTCACTGGTTAGGGTGCTGGCTCCATATACCAAGGGTGGCAGGTTTGAACCTGGTCCCAGCCAAATTGCAACAAAAAATAGCTGGGCATTGAGGCGGGTGCCTGTAGTGCCCGCTACTTGGGAAGCTGAGGCAAGAGAATCGCCTAAGCCCAGGAGTTGGAGGTTGCTGTGAGCTGTGATGCCACAGCATTCTACCAAGGGGGATAAAGTGAGACTCTGTCTCTACAAAAAAAACCCAAACCAACAAACAAAAAAAGAGATGGGGCTCGGCGCCTGTGGCTCAACGAGCTAAGGCGCCAGCCACGTACACCTGAGCTGGCGGGTTCGAATCCAGCCCGGGCTGGCCGAACAACAATGACGGCTGCAACTACAAAATGGCCAGGCGTTGTGGCGGGCGCCTGTAGTCCCAGCTACTTGGGAGGCGGAGGCAGGAGACTTGCTTAAGCCGAGGAATTGGAGGTTGCTGTGAGCTTGATGCCACGGCACTCCATCCAGGGTGTCAGCTTGAGGATCTGTCTCAAAAAAAAAAAAAAAAAGAGATGGGATCTAACTCTGTCACCCATAATGCAGTGCAATGGCACACCACAGCTCAATACAGCCACAAATTATTGGGCTCCAACAATTCTCCTGCTTCAGCCTCCTAGGACTACAGGCACATACCACCAGAACCATTTAATTTTTCTTTATTTCTGTAGAGACAGGGTCTTACAGCGTTGCCCAGGCTGATCTTGAACTCCTGATCTCAAGTGATCCTCCTACATGGGCCTCCCAAAGCACTGGCTCTTGCTCCCCTGAATTCTACAGCTTGAATTCTCATCGTGACTCTAAGTTTTAGCCAGATAGAGCAGGGCTCCCAGATGTGTGATAATCTCTCATTTTATACTCACTTATGACCATGCTTAGCCAAGAAGATCTGTGAAGTTTTAATGGCTTCAGATACTTGTTCTCTTTTGGTTGTCAACTCTTTTGCTAGAACCTATGTAGTACAAATAAAAAGAAAAAACTTCAAAACCTAAGAATTAAGAGTTAAAGATTATTATATTTGAAATAAGTTTTTAAAAATCCCAGGAAAAAACTGGAGCTTGGGTGACATTATTGTTACCGTGAGCTACAGCTGATTAAAAAGATGGAAGTACAAATAAGATGACTTTTAAAGTTTCTTTAAGTTCTAAGAGTTAGCATTTATTTAGGAAATAATCACTTATGGAATGGCCCATATGTGACTTATATTATTCCACTTAATGCATTAGCATATATTATTCTGCCCAGGTAGACAGAGATGGACCTTCTACTCACCTGTTGTTCCAAAATAGCTTTTTCAATGTCTGTTGATTCTTTGGTCTGGGATGAGGTAGCTTTTCCTTGTGTATTCCTTGCTAAAGTAGACACCCAGCCCAACAGTTCTTTAACCTTCTCCACATGTTCCTGTTTTTCCTCTTCTACTATTTTCTACAATAGAAAATAGAAAATTAGTATCCTGGCAAAATCTTAGTTATCTGATTGGCAAGACTTCAGATTTTTTAAAACAGAGATATGAAAATTACCTACATACATAGGTAGTGAAAATAAGCTCAAGTTAAATTTACCTGGCACCAATGCTCACAGGGGTTTCTGACAATAGCTAAATTTGTTATACCTACATTGAATACCTTTAAAAAAAAAAAAAGCACTGTTTTCTACATGATAGGCATGCAATAGTTATTTGATGATTTTTAAAAAGCCCTTCACATATAGCATCTTATTCATTTTCATAATTCACAGGTTTACAGGTGAGTAGACTGACTGACGCTACAGAGATTGTACCAGGTAGGCAATGACATAAAAGAAGGCATGCTAATTTACATCAGCAAAAGATGGGATGGTTAAAGTTTTCAACAGCTTTTCTAAGAGTGATTGACTATGTGGGAACTTATTTTGCAAAGACAGAAGATTTTTATACTTATAAAAAGATGACATAATCATTACTGCAAATTAAAACAAACCTGAAATACATAATATATGTGGCTCAATTTTATTTCTCCAGAAATTTGGAGACATATCTGTAAACTTGTTTCTATGCCATATTATATCTTTACAGTATACACAGTTTTTACTGAAATTCCCATTACAGTCACAACTTTCTCCCCCCAAAACAATACATATGTATAATCTTTCCATGTCAATTCACTTAAATCTATTTCATTACATTCAATAGCTTGATAGCATTCTACTACACGGAATTCGGAAGTTTTTGATCTTTGTTCATTTGTTGCTGCTTGTTTCTTTAATCTTCTTTAATTATTTATTTCTGAGAGACAGGATCTCACTCTGTCACCCAGGCTGGAGTGCAGTGGTCCCATCACAGCTCACTGCACCTTGAACTCTTAGCTTTAAGTGATCCTCCCACCTCAGCCTCCCACAGTGCTGGGATTACAGGTGTGAGACACCATGCCCGGCCCATATCCTTTTCTTCTTGTACTTATATACCCGTAAGTAAGATACTTGGAGGTGGAAGTGCTGGATATCATACATTCAGTCCTTATTATTCACAGATTCTGTATTTGTGAATTCCATATGTTAACTAAAATTCATTTGTAACCCCATTGAGCTGGTTTTGTGGTCATTCCCAACCATGCACAGAAAAGCAAAATTTTTTAGTTGCCTGGTGTACGTGCTACCAACTGAGATAGAACAAAGCAACACTCTGCCTTCTTTTTTCAGCTCTCACGTTGTTAACAAGTGTCCTTTTCATAGCCTACTTAGTGCATGGTTTTCACATTTTCATGATTTTTGTTGATTCATAACATGATTTCACTGTTTCAAATGGCTTCGAGTAGTGTGAAGGTGCCATCTAGTGCTCCTAAACACAGAAAGGCTATGATGTGCCTCACTGGGAAGTGACGTGTGTGAGATAAGCTTCATTCAGACATGAGTTACACACTGCCTACCATGAGTTCAATGTCAATGAGTCCAGTTATATGGTAACTGTCTTTAACCAAAACCCACATAAAATAAGGTTGTACACTGATCTACTGACAAAGGCATTATGACCAGAGGCTTGAAGGAAACAAACCTTCCAATTCTGTTAGGAGCAATGGTTCAGTATCTGCCAGTGCAGCAACTTTATAGAATATAACTATTGTAAATAATCAAGGCTCTGTATATATTTTAAATTTTGATAAATGAGGCACAGGATTTAAAAAAATTTTTTTTAGACCTGGTGCCTAATTACATTGCCCAGGCTAGACTCAAATTGTAAGGCTCAAGTGATCCTTGGCCCTCAGCCTTCTAAGTAGTTGGGACTACAGGCATGGGGCACTGCGCCCGGCTAAGAATTTTTAATTATACTTTCCATTAAAATCCAGAACCTAATCAACCTCACCTCTTCCTCCTCCAGCCGACGGAGTGCATCGCTGATGTATTTCACATGCTGAGTCGTTAAGGTCACCAATGCTGTGTAACGAGTCCTTAAGTCCATGAACTACAGTTCAAAAGAAGAATTCAAATAAATTATCTGTCAGAAAATTAAATGTAAATAGTTGAAAATAAGGGGAAATTCTCATGGAGTTTCATGCTCAACAGAAAAGTGAGCCCCACAACAAACTGAGGCCCGATAAATGAATCTTTCCTGAAGGGAAGACAGTGGTGTATTTTCTTCCCCACCCTTTCACCTCTTGCGTGATGGCATCTGAAGAGGAAAGCATGCGACGGCGCCTGCCAGGGGACTTCTGCTGTGACTCCACAAAGGCCTTGTATGTCATCAGTTGTAATTCATAGTCCTGGGAAAGGAGGAAATTTCCCTGTATTTACTTAGGGCTTTATTGCTGACACACATCGTGCAATAGAATCATATCATTTTGGTGACCATTCAGGCAGGAGGTTAGGAAACATTTTAGTAAGGGTCTTGTACAAAGTACCTGCCCATACTATTTCTGTCACTGTAGGCAAAAGCAGCTGACATTATTCTTTATATATTCTTTTTGCAACCATTTCTCATGAGCCATGTAAAAACAGGTGTGGGGCTAGATCATAGTTTGCTGACTCCTGAGTTACAGTATGTTGTTCACTCAGCTATTTTTTCATCTCATATGAGAAATAACTAGAGCCCAGAGAGGGGACATGAATTTTCCTAATTAACTCAGGGGATGCGTAGCAGAATCTCAGTCTTCTAATCCACAGTCAATGCTCTTATTTCACTGTGCTATTCTGCTGCCTCCTCACGACCCTCTGCACCGCTCACATGGATAGGGGCAGGAGCCTCGTAAGTACTCTCACTGCCTCTAGTCTCACCTCTAATTATCCTCTGTCATGCCACTAGAATAATTTTTCTAAAACCCAACAATGACGATATTGTTATTTTATTTAAAAGCTTTCAATGACCTAGAGCAGAGCTTTTCAAACACCAAAATACATGCGAATCATCTGGGGACCTTATTAAAATGTAGCATCTGATTCAGTAGGTCTGAGATTCTGTATTCTGACAAGCTTCCAGGTGATGCTGATGCTACTGGTTCAAAGACAACATTTGAGGAGCAAGAATAAAAGAGAAAGCCAAAGCAGCTCAACAAGGCCTTTTATGGGTTGGCCCCAACCTCCTCGCTCATTTTCCATAGTCACTACTCCTTGTGTACCTTCCAAGCTACACTACGATACTTGCTATGTCCTCATGTTACCATGTATTTTAATTCTTCTGTGCCTTAGATGACGCAGTTCCTTTGCCTAGCATATTCTGCTTCTGTTGTCTACTTAGGAAACTCTGGGCAAAAGAAAAACATGAAATTCCAAGTTCCTGAAGGAACCCATTAAAAAAAAAAAGGAACATCAAAAGCAAAATTGTAATAACTATTGAAATTTTTCTTTGCAGCGGAGGCAGTCCTATGTATATGTCATTTAATCTTTACAATTATTCAGTTAGGTAATTAATGTTTCCATTTTACAGAGATAGCAACGAAAACTTAGGCTAAGCACTTGCTCAAAGTCTCAAGCTTAGAAAATGGTGAAGTTGGGATTTGAACTCAATTCTTTCTTACACCAAGTCTTTTGTTATTAACTAAAGAAATGTATTTATTCAAAAATACTTGTTGAGCAATCTACTATATACCAGTGACTGTTTTAAGTTCTATACAGACAAGGGAGTGGGGGAACAAGTCAGAAAAAACCTCACTCCCCTGGAACTTACATTCTAGTGGCAAGTCACAGACTAAACAAACAAATATATACCAAGTCATTTTCCTTTAAAGATGTTGTAAGAGGAATAGGAAAGGGATTGATCATACATGCCTTCATAAACCATATGGAATTTAGAATTTTATTAAGACTATGATATGAAGTTACTGAATATTTTTTTTTTTTTTTTGTAGTGACAGTCTCACTTTATCGGCCTCGGTGAATGCCGCAGTGTCACAGAGCTCACAGCAACCTCCAACTCCTGGGCTTAGGCAATTCTCTTGCCTTAGCCTCCAGTAGCTGGGACTACAGGCGCCCGCCACAATGCCTGCCTATTTTTTTGTTGCAGTTTGGCCGGGGCAGGCCTGAACCCGCCACCCTTGGTATATGGGGCCAGCGCCCCGCCCAGTGAGCCGCAGGCACCGCCCTATTGGATAGTTTTAAGCAAGAAAGTGACATGATCTGATTTACCACTCTTTATTTTATTATAAGGACTATCTTTTCCCCACATTTAAGTATCTATAAAACTGGAATATATCTTACAATCAATGGTTTGTCCCAGAATTGGTAGTTCCTTTTCTTTTTCTTGGTATACAAAATTATACTGTAGCTTATAATGAATGGATTATAATCAAGATTCAGGGACATACAGTTTATTCTAAAAAAGGGAGTCTAGCTACTGTGTGGGAAAATAGTCGGTGGGGGAAAGAATAGAAGCAAGAGACTAGCTGGGAGGTGCTACAGTAGTCTAAAGCCAATTCATCACACAGCTGAAACAGGGGAGGTAATGGGAGGTAGTCAGACATGGGACATACTGAAGACAGAGCCATCAGAGAATATAAAGATTAAAGTAAAGAGAAAAAATTTAGGATAATTCTTGGGTTTTTGGGGGTTTTTTGCCTCAGCAACTAAGGAAAATGGTGACACTATTTTCTGAGATAAGAAAGACAAGTGAAAAACATATTTGAGAAGAAAACCCAAACACTCTGCTTTTGCTATTGTAAATTTAAGAGGCCTATCTATGGTCATCCAAACAGAGACTTTACCTTACAAATGCAAACAAACTAACCTAATTATATGTACTTTCATATTAATCTGAAAAACAACAACAACAACAAAATACTCCTGCAATCACAGCATGGGACCACAGGAAGTATATATTTTGCTTAACTGCCAGCCTCTACCTAAGAGCTCTGCTTAAGTTGTCCAGAAACAGAACTGACAGTGACGATGCAGACTTTCCTAAGCAAGAGATATTTTTTACTCCCTTTGGATGTGGCAAAATTACCTTTACAATAGTGGAGTATTGCTGGGAAAATTTTTGACACTGGTCCAGTTTTGTCTGATTTCTTTCAATTTCTGCAAATAGGTCCTAGGAAACAAAGTAGCACAACAACATCATCATTGTCATTACCCTCATTGAAACAGCGGAGCATCTACTATGTTCTAAAGCAGTGGTCTTCAAACCTTAGCTGAGCTGCATCAGAATCACAAGGAAGGGTAGTTAAAACACAGACCGCTGGGTTCCACTTCCAGAGTTTCTAATTCAGAAGGTCTTAGGTTGGGTCTAAGAACTTGCCTTTTTAACATGCTCCCAGGTGATGCTGATGCTGTTGGTCTGGAGAGGTCCACACTTTTGAGAACCACTGTTCTAAGTATTTTACATGCATCATTTCATCTCATCCTAATAAAAATATCCCTGTAGGATAGGTTAAATAATGAACTACATCTGTTTTATTAATGAAGAAGAGAATCTGCAACCAAGGAGCCACATGTAGCTTTCTGGATCCATGAGTGCATCTGGATTGAATCCAAATTTTACAGACCAAATCCTTTAAATAAAGGGATTTTTTTTCTGTGAAGTTTGGATTTAAATGCAAGGCTGCACTTGGGGATCTAGAGAGCCACATGTGGCCTTTGGGGTACAGGGTCCCCACCCCTGGAGGTAATTTGTTCAAGGGCACATAGTAGGAGGAGGAGTAAGGAATGGAATCCAGGCAATGTAAATCCAGACCTCATACTCATAACCAGGTGTCCTCAAACTTTTTAAAAAGGGGGCCAATTCGCTGACCCTCAGACTGTTGAGGGCCAGACTATAGTTTTAAAAAAAAACTATAAACAAATTCCTATGCACACTGCACATATCTTATTTTGAAGTAAAAAAACAAAATGGGAACAAATACAATTCACACCAACTCATGTGGCCCATGGGCTGTAGTTTGAGGACCCCTGCTCATAACCATAATGCTAAAATGAAACAAAACAAAATTTAATTTAATTTTAATCTGTCCATCTACTTTCACCTAGTTCAATCTGTCCATCTGGTTTCAATATACAGTTAACAGAAATTCAGGATTGAAGAGACATTATAGGTCCTCTAACATAAACATTAAACCAGTATCTTGAGGCCATCCTTCTTGAACCCACTGAAGAAGAGGTGGCTTGGAATGTCTTGTCATTTGGGGGGCAATTTAATTTTATGATGAACTAAAGTTTTTCCCCTGCAACTTCAACTGTGTTATTGCCACACCCACCGTCTGCTGGCTGAGCTGTTCTGACAGCACTCTGCTATCCTCAGCCTGGCCTGGCTTCATCATTTCCTGCTGGGCAGTGGTTTCCTCAATCCACTTGATGAGAGTTCCATGGCATGCTCGGTAATCTCCCAGAATTTCCTGGATACTTTCTAACTCAGTTTGGCTGGAGAAGCAATGGGAAACTGTCATCAGATACCTTGGGATAAATACAGTACAGTTAACAAGGTAATTCAACCCTTAGCCCATGCTTCCAATTGGGCTGGACTACAAAGAACACATCCTTTGGGAGACTGAAGCAGGAAGATTGCTCAAACCCAGGAGTTTGAGGTTGCTGTGAGCTATGATGATGCCAAGGCATTCTACCCAGAGTAACAGAGTGAGACTCAATCTCAAAAAAAAAAAAGAACACAACTTTACTCCTGGGGGGACAGCAATGCAAGGCTGAGTGAGATTTATGCATGTACCCAGTGCCCTGTGGTGAAAAAAGTGAGCAGAAACCAGTTATGCAGTGCTAGCCCTGGAAACTATCTTGTGGTCTGGCATCATTTTTCAAATTTATCACCTAGGCTGCCAAGGATTATCAGTGTTTCCAATAAGGTAATACCAGCTATACACTTCTGTACCTTGGTGACAGAGTACCTGTCAGTGTACCACAGTTATGATTTATGAATTGCTATAATTTCTTTAGCAGAAAAAGGGGTAGGAGTGAAAAATAGTACTTTCTGTTACTTCCAGTAATAGTTACATCACTTCTGTTAGTTGAGCCTTAGGATAGTAACTCAATCAGAGAGAATCAATCTATACTTCTATGAGCTGCTACACCCTTTCTCCCTACCCACTTTAGCCTCAGAAAGATGTAGTTTCTGTGTTTTGTATTAATATCTGTCATCAAAGGCAGGACTGCTAGTAACAGAGATAAACACCACTGACTTAGCAAATGAAATGGAAGCAAGAAATGCTACAAAGCCCCACTATGAAAAAGGCTCATAGTTGGATTCAAACTGAATAAAACAAGAACTGGAGCTGGGCTCGGTGGCTCGCACCTATAATCCTTGCACTCTGGGAAGCCAAGGCAGGAAGGCTGCTTTGAGGCAGGAGTTTCAGACCAGCCTGAGCAAGGGTGAGACCCCAGTCTCTATTAAAAATAGAAAAATTATCGCACCTAATGGTACAATGCACACCACACTTCCTGGGTGAAGGGCACACTTAAAACTTTCATTTATAGGCTCGGCGCTTGTGGCTTAACAGGCTAAGGCGCCAGCCATGTGCACCTGAGCTGGCAGGTTCGAATCCAGCCCAGGCCCGCCAAACAACAATGACGGCTGCAACCAAAAAATGGCCGGGTGTTGTGGCGGGTGCCTGTAGTCCCAGCTACTTGGGAGGCGGAGGCAAGAGACTCGCTTGAGCCCAGGAATTAGAGGTTGCTGTGAGCTATGATGTCACAGCACTCTATCCAGGGTGACAGCTTGAGGCTCTGTCTCAAAAAAAAAAAAAAAAAAAAATATATATATATATATATGGAAATTAGGTAAGGAAAATGTATGTACCCTAATAATAATTTGAAATTAAAAAATAAAAAGAAAGGCTCAGTGCCTGTGGCACAATGGTTATGGCGCCAGACACGTGCACCAAGGGTGGCAGGTTAGAACCCGGCCCTGGCCAGCTAAACAATGACAACTGCAACAAAAAAATAGCCGGGCGTTGTGGTGGGTGCCTGAGTCCCAGCTACTTGGGAGGCAAGAGAATTGCCTAAGCCCAAGGGTTTGAGGTTGCTATGAGCTGTGACACCACAGCACTCTACTGAGGGTGACGTAGTGAGACTGTCTCAAAAAATAAAAAAATAATAAATAATAAATAAATGAAAAAACGATTAATAGAAAGAAAAAAGGAAAAATTAACTAGATTCAGTGGTACATGCCTATTGTCCCAGCTACTTGGGAGGCTGAGGCAGTAGGATCACTTGAGCATAGGAATTTGAAGTTGCAGTAAGCTTTGAACACACCATTGCATTCTAATGAGGGTAACAGAGCAAGAATCAAAAAAGAAAAAAAAAAAGATCAGAACCCAGCTTCTGTTCCTATAAAAAACTATCAGATGACCTTTCAAGTCTACATATTAAGAAGTGATTGTCATCGCTGGCTCAACTTGGTAAGATCTGGGACACAGGAGACACTGCTAGTCAGGATCATTGCTGATCCAAAAGCAAGTCTTAGGCCCAGTGTGGTGGATCACGCCCATAATCCTAGCACTCTGGAAGGAGTCTGAGACCAGCTTGAGCATGAGTGAGATCCCATCCCTTAAAAAAAAAAAAAAAAATAGCTGGGTGTTATAGCAGGTGCCTGTATTCCCAGCTACTTGGGAGACTAAGGCAAGAAGCTCACTTGAGGGGCAGTGCCTGTGGCTCATCGAGTAGGGCGCCAGCCCCATATACCGAGGGTGGCGGGTTCAAACCTAGCCTTGGCCGAACTGCAAAACAGAAAAATAGCTTGGCTTGGGAGGCTGAGGCAAGAGACTTTAAAAATGGGCGGCGCCTGTGCCTCAAAGGAGTAGGGCGCTGGCCCCATATCCCAGAGGTGGTGGGTTCAAACCCGTCCCCAGCCAAAAAACTGCGGGGGGGGGGGAAGATCACTTGAGCCCAAGAGTTGAGGATGCTGTGAGCTATGACCTCCTGGCACTGAACCCCAAGGCAACTGAGTGAGACTCTGTCTCAACAAACAAACAAATAAACAAACAAACCCAAAAGCAAGTCTCAGTTCTATTTTGTTCTGGGGTTGGTGGTCCCACCTTTCTGTCACTTACCTTGTGCAGAATGTGTACAGTTTTTAAATTTCCATCCCACCCTATCAATTGCTGCCTTTAAACATGAATACACAGGCTGGGCGCAGGGGCTCACACCTGTTATCTTAGCACTCTGGGAGAAAGAGATGGGACAATCCCTTTAGGTCAGGAATGAGACCAGCCTGAGATTCTGGTCAGAAGACAGAGATTTTGTCTCTACAAAAAAATTTTAAAAATCAGTTGGACGTGTTGGTATACCCTTGTAGTCACAACTAGTTGGGAGACTGAGACTAGAGGATTGCTTGAGCACAGAAGTTTTAGTCGGGAAGACAGAGCAAGACTCAGTCTCCAAAATACAAAAAACAAAACAAAAAAATCCCCATGAATAGACAGATGTATCCATTTTGGCTTAAGATCTAGTTCCTAAACTTCAATAGATGAAAAAGTTTGGGGCCACCACTCACCGGGTTTCGAGCTGGGCAATGACTCGGTGCCAACGCTCCTGCAGCTGGGAACCCTTTTCCTGGCAGCGCTCTAAATCCAGGTTTCGCTCCAGTGTCAGACGACTCAGCTGCTCTGCTACTACCTTGGCCTTGGCAATTTCCTCATCTAGGACTGAAAACACTGAATTCTTCTCCTTCACATCACTAAGCCAGTGCTACAAAAACATAAGCACAGAAACAGGTTAAATATTTTCCAATATTTAAAAAGAAGTCAGACTCAATCAGGAAACAAGGAGATTGTTTACAGCTGGCTCCACTGTATTTATTTGTAATTGTACCCTGGAATGTTTGTGCCAGAAATGCCTCCACAAGTCACAGTCTCCGTTTTCCTGATCCACACTGGGAAGCCAAGAGCAGTTGGTATAGAGAAATGAGCAAAGAACTTGTGTTTCAAGCCTGGCTTTGGTGCTTGTGAGTTATGAAAACACAATCTCACCTATAGCTAAACATCTTTCCTATGCACTTCACAGAGTGCCTTGTAAGAATAAAATGAGATAATAGCTAAGTGCTTTACAAACTTATGGCATAACCATTGATTGTATCTGATTAAGCCATGATTTTACTAAAGAGAAAAGGGAGAAAATAAATAGAAAAACATAGTCCTTTCTCTTCCATTTCTAGCTATATATATTTCTCAGTCCCTTCTTCTTTGAATACATATTAAAATATATGAAATACGATGCTCTGCATAGTTTAAATGCAAATGTAAATCAGTGTCATGTCTTTCAAAGTTGCATTTCTCTACAAACCCAAAGCGATGGACATGTTACGTCAAACTCCCAAGAAACCTAGAGCAACCCACCCGTAACGCCGACCGATGGGACTCCAAAGCCGAGAGATCTGCTGGTACTGCTTCTTCTTGACTCAGCTTGATTTCATAACCCTTTACCAAGAGTTCAGCATCCTGTATACTGCGCACTATAACATCGATTGTCTTTAATCTGTGGGGATGAAATCATCTTCCTTCATTAACAAATAAATTTTAAGAGCTAGATTATATAGCTAGAGTGCTATAAAGAGAGTCATAAAACATAACTACCAAAATCAATTCCACCATGTTTAGATGATGACAGAGCTTTGTGAAAACACGAAAGCATGCTACATATGCTGCTAATCCAAGCCAAATCAAAATAAAGTTCTAACTTGTACTGAGACACACAGATGTGGTGAACTCATGGAGAAAAGGCATGCAGCCAGAAACCCAGTCAACACTGGGAAGAGTCTAAGATCTGCTACTCTTCCAAGTCATGGGTGGAGAAAAAGGGTAGGGGGAAGACTTCTAAGACTATTATCTAGTTTAGGTGAAAACTTTTTTTATTCTTTCATCTCCCTTTCTCATAATGCCTTTAAGTGTTGTTTTCAGAGGTATCTAATAAAACTGAAATGAGGTACAAAAGAATCCTAGTACAGCAAATCAACTCCCCATCCATATCACTAGAAATTAAAGCCAACACTATCATGGGTACATGCTCTTCAAAATCTGCAATGTCTGTGTTATTCATGAAATACTCCAGGGCTTTCCTCTTGGACCCCAAACTTCAGCTTACTTACTTATTCAGATAGACATTAGAAAGACCATAGACATGGTCCATCTTCTCCACCAACAGATTTAGTTCTGAGCGCAAAGTTGGGATACTCGAACCAGATGGAGATTGATGGAGAAAGCTGTTGCATTTCGTGGAAACAGCATCTAAGTCTGACCTCAGTTGCTGTAAATCCTCCTGGGTATGCTGCCAGAAACAAGACACATAATATTAGCTAGGTGGGGTGGTACATGCCCACAATCTCAGATACTTGGGAGGCTGAGGTGAGAGAATCATGTCGGCCTAAGAGTTGAGGCTAAAGTAAGCTATAATTGTGCCACTGCACTTTAGACTGGGCAACAGAGTGAGCTCTTATCTCTAAAAATAATTGTGAAAAGTAAAAATAGGGCCAGGCAAGGTGGCACAGGCCTATAATCTCAGCACTCTGGGAGGCTGAGACAGGAGAATTGCTTGAAGCCAAGAGTTCAAGATCAGCTTGGGCAACATAATGAGATCTTGTCTCTATCAAAAATTTTAAATATTAGCTAGGTATAGTGGCATAGATCTAGGTCTACATTTAAAACTGGATGAACGTAGATACATTTGAATTCATGATTGTGTGTATGTGAAAGAGACATACACTGATAAATATATTGATCTATATATTATATATATTTATTTTGGGGGGTGCTGAAAGACAGTATTCTTTTGTCACCCTTGGTAGAGTGCCATGGCATCATAGCTCACAGCAACCTCAAACTCTTGGGTTCAAGTGATCCTGTTGCCTCAGTCTCCAGAGTAGCTGGGACTACAGGCATTCACCAAAATGCCCAGTTATTGTTTTTTTTTTCTTAAAGAGATGGGGTCTCACTCTTCTCAGGCTGGTCTCGAACTCCTGAGCTCAAGTGATCCACCCACCTTGGCCTCTGAGAGTGCCCACCCCCCTTACTTATCCCAGTGTCCTTTGGACCTAAAACTTCAGGTTACTTACTTAAGCAGCTCATTATATGTAACTTTCAAAACAACTATATTATAGTGACATTATAATTGCCATTTTATAAGAAAGGAAACTAAGTAAAAGTGAGAGTAATTTATTCAAAATCATGGACAGAGTGTACATCAGAGCTGATATCAGAATCTGAGTCTTTCCTTCTATGAATTGAGTTATATGCCTGAGGGCAACTATGTCATGAAAGTAACACAGGTACATAAGGGATAGAGAGAGAAGAGCATCTTTAATATGCCATTTTAAAATACCATGCCCAAATGGACTGCTTAGAACAATTTACCAGTCTGCCTTCTCAATGCTGTAGGAAACTAATAAACAGTCAGCAATACATGTGGAGCTAAAATTATGTTTCTCCATAGATAAGACTATTTTATAGGCTTTACGGAAGAAATGCTGAGTAAGACTGTCAGTCTCTTGCTTCATTTCTTAAGAGCCATACTCTTTTGCCATCTCATTAGTGCTGACGGCATTTACTCTGCAACCAGCACCCCCTTATTCTTAGGGCTTACCTCTTGCTCTGCAATCCTTAATGCATTGTCCTGCCGGGCATCTTTGTCAGTCCTAGAGCTGGCTAAGGACTGGATTCGTTTGACCACCCTCTGTTCACACTCCTCCAGGCGTAGCCGAATATTCTTTAGCTCTGAAATGTACATCTTGGCCACAGTCTCCTCTTTGTCCTCTGTGAACGCACAAGCATAGAAGACCAGTAAGCTACACAGCTGAGATTGGCAAACCTGAGGAAAACAGAGGTACCCGCAAAACAGACGGCACTACTGGGTAAGCGACCTGACAGCTTGCTGATGAAAGCTAGGTCTTACTGGGGGAACCTTCTGTCCTGGATTGTCATTTCACACATCGTATACTAATGTTTGAGGATCTAAACATGTTACAGTCGCAAGAAAATGTGATAGGATGATTAGCAATAACAAGAGCATTATCAAAACAACTTCTTCTAATTTTGAGAATTTATTTCCACAAGTTTTCTCTACCTCAAACTTTTAGCAACTCAAATTGAAAATGGTGATGACACTTTTTTAGTCTATACAAAGGCACTAGCAGAACCTGGCAGGGCTCTCATTCTACCATTCTCTCTCCTTCTTCCCAATGCACATACCATTCTCTATGGACTTCACCAGGTGCTGGAAGCGGGCTTTACAAGCCTCCACCTCCTCTTCCAAGCGCAAGCGATCAGCCACTGAGAAGAGTACGGAGTCACGACTATCCTGCAGAAAGTCTTCATAGTGAGCCTGGAGGTTCTTCATGACCTGGTGGCACTCCCCGGGTGCAGAGGAGCGGAGCTAGGGAGAACAAGCCAGAATAAATTGCAATAGAATGACAACATCTTCTTTCTTCCTCCTTTTTACTAAAGCCTAAGATACATACAAAACAGTGCACAAACCATAACTGAAAACTCGTGGATTTTAATATATTGAACTCATTCATTTAATCAGCATTTAAATCAAGAAGCAGAATACTACCAGCACCACAGAAGCACCCTTTGTGCTCCACTGGACATGACTCTTAATCTTTATTTCACCAGTATTCACCTACTACATACTCTCAGGCAAAAGAGATGTGCTTATCCCAGAGAGTAGCAAAAAGCCTGTAACCTTCTCCCTTTGCCAAGAAGACCAAAGATGTTATTTATTTTGATTAGGAATTTTCTTTATCATTCAGACTGTTGTTTCCAGTGTGCGAGACCCTCAGATCCCTAACTCTGAAACAGTATCTTTGACTCTACTGTGTTTGTGTGGGAAGTCTCACAGTAATGAAAAAAGCTTCTGTTAAAACCTTACTAACAGGCTGTGAGGCTGGGTTAACTTTTTTTTAACAATTACCTTTTCTAGGTTCCAGGTCTGTACAAGGTCAAGATCTTTTCGCAGATAGTTCCAGGAGATAAGGCTTTTGGTGTTAATGTGAAGCTGGTGCCAAAGGGCCATCACCTTCTGATAAGATTGTTCCACCCTAGAAAGAACACAGAATCTGACATTAGCTTTTGGAAGATTTAAGCTCCACATTAGAAACCTTCTAAGGAAAAATGGGATTGTATTAGCAGAACTGAGCTTATGTGATGAGCAAAAAGGGCAACAAATCAAATAGCAGTAACTCAAGAAGAGTTAGAACTAAATTGAGGTCTTTAATTTGGATTTCCTACAGTCTTATGTATGTTAGCACATATTTAGCAATCTCATAAATATAATCTGAATATAAAATGATTATGAGATGCTAAAGAGAAGAAATAATGAGGCAGAGCAATAACAGCAAAGTATAAATAAAATAATTCCATTTGTATTTGTTGAAAATGATGATATTGATGCTTAAAAAGTAAAATGCTAGAATGTTTAAAAGTTAATAGCAACTGAAAAAGTTCATCTAGTATATAAATGGACACTGTAGTATGAAGGGTTTAAGAAGATGTTTTCCTAAGCATTTCATGCCTAATTGAAGCTCAACTTCTAGAAGTCTTACAGACACACAAACACATCAAGTTAATCTGAATTTCTTAAATTTGAGAAGAAAATGTAAGATATAAAGAAAAGGAAAACTAGAAGCCATGACATCAGTAAATATGAGACATCAACTCTACTAATTTATCTTTCTTTTCTTCAAAAAATCCCACTAAAATTTTCAGTAAAGTTGAAATCTCAAAAGAAAAATGAAAATACAAAGAAATCAAAATAGAAAATAACAGATCCTTAGAAAATGAGTTCAGGGGGTCCAATACTTGAAAAATAGGAGTTATTAAAAAGAACAGAAAAAACCCAGAGAACAAAATAATCTAAGAAAACCTTTCCTGGATCTAAAAAATGAGTTTCCAGTTTGGATTCATTACCAAAATGCATACAAAAAGCCTCATCCAAGGTATAGTTCCCTTTCAAGATTAAAGACAAAGGAAAGAGTTTCAAAGCTTCAAGGGAAATAAAGATTTCATTTGAAAGGTAAAAATAGCAAACTGTTCTGTATCATAACAGTTGTGGAAGATATGCAAGTCTGTATCTTTGTCTAAATCAATAGCACTGCTCACTACAATAGGTGAATTTTATTGTTACATAAGCCTAATTTAAAAAGTGGAGAAAGAATGAAAATGACACTGCACATTTCAACAAGAAACTCTGAAGCTAAAAAGTTATAGAGCAGGGGTACCCAACCTACAGCCTCATGCTAATTTGCTAAGGACTTTTTTTTGCTTACCTGTGTGTCAGATATTACTTAAAGTACACACAAAACCTTTTTTTTTTCTTTTTGCTAACCACCTTTCATTAGTGTTTATGTATTCAATGTGGGGCCCAAGACAACTTTTAATTCTTCCAATGTGCGGTAGAGGAAAAAAAAACAAAGGTTAGATATCCTTGCTACAGTGTAATAATTTCAAGGTTCAGAATAAAAATAATTTCCAGGCACAGTGGCTCATGCCAGTAATTCTAGCACAATGGGAGGCCACGGCAGGACGATCCCTTAAGCTCAGAAGTTCAAGACCAGCCTGAAGCAACAGTGAGATCCAGTCTCTACTAAAAAAAACTAGCCAAGTGTCGTGGTAGGTGACTATACTTCCAGCTATTGAGGAGGCTGAGCCAAAAGGATCACCTGAGCCCAAGAAATTGAGGTTGCTGGAGGTATGATACCACAGCACTTTACCCAGGGCAAGAGAGTGAGACTCTGTCTTCAAAAAGAAAAAATAAAGAAAAGAATTAATTATATATCTGGTCAATTATTAATGGAGAAGAAAGACAGTTTCAGATATGAGAGATCTCAAAAAATTTACTTCTCATGTAGGTTTTTTTCCAGTAAGGTACTAAAGAGTGTGATCTACCAAACCATGGAATAAACTAATAAGTAAGAGTTAGAATCTAGGAATCAGTGGGTCCAACAGAGAAGAGAGGTGAAGGAAATCCCAGGGTGAAGATGAAGTTGACTAGCCATAGTTCCTCATGCCTGTAATCCTAGCACTCTGGGAGGCCTAGGTGGGTGGATTGCTTGAGCTCAGGAGTTTGAGACCAGACTGAGGAAGAGTAAGACCTCATCTCTACTAAAATTAGAAAACTATACAGGCAAAGCTTACTAAATGCAGAATACAAATGTCTTCATACAATAACTAAGAAAATGCCATGAAGGTTATGTTAAACAGTTTGATGAAAACATTTCAGATTGTTTATGAAACCAGTACATTGTACCCCTTGATTGCACTAATGTA
>CAUYRH010071133.1:0-13720 GCA_963574655.1 Perodicticus potto | reverse complement strand
CTGTTTGTTAGGATCTTGTTGAATATTTTTGCATCAATATTCATTAGTGATATTGGTCTATAATTTTCTTTTCTTGTTGGGTCTTTCCCTGGTTTGGAGATCAAGATGATGTTTGCTTCATAGAATGTGTTGGGTAGTATTCCTTCTTTTTCTATATTTTGGAACAGGTTTAGTAAGATAGGTACTAGTTCTTCTTTAAAGGTTTGGTAGAATTCTGACGTGAAGCCATCTGGTCCCTGGCTTTTCCTTTTAGGGAGATTTTTTAATAGTTGATGCCATTTCAGAACTTGATATAGGCCTGTTCAACATTTCCATTATGTTCTGGCTAAGTCTTGGTATGTGGTATGCTTCCAAGTATTGGTGAATTTCCTTTAGATTTTCATATTTCTGAGAGTAAAGTTTCTTGTAATATTTATTGAGGAGTTTTTGAATTTCTGAGGATTCTGTTGTTATTTCGCCTTTACCTTTTCTGATTGATGAAATTACAGATTTTACTCTTTTTTTCCTAGTTAGGTTAGCCAAAGGTTTATCTATTTTATTGACCTTTTCAAAAAACCAACTTTTTGATTTATTGATCTTTTGTATGGTATTTTTGTTTTCAATTTCATTTAATTCTGCTCTAATTTTGGTTATTTCTTTTCTTCTGCTTGGTTTGGAGTTGGAATGTTCTTCCTTCTCCAATTGCTTAAGATGTCCCATTAAGTTGTTAACTTCCTCTCTGTCTATTTTCTTGAGGAAGGCTTGCAGTGCCATAAATTTCCCTCTTAGGACTGCCTTTGTAGTATCCCAGAGGTTCTGATAATTCGTGTCTTCATTGTCATTTTGTTCCAAAAATTTGGTAATTTCCTTCTTAATCTCGTCTATGACCCATTTATAAGTTGGTATATGATCAAAAGATTCTGAGTGAGTTTACTTTTGTGGTGGAGGATTACGCTAGTCTTTGTGGAAGATAGGTATGATAATATCCTGGAGAGCTGGTTAGTTATGGCAAATTTCTTCAACATGTGGATGTTATTGGAGTATTTAATTTCTCCATCATAAATGAAACTCATTTTAGCTGGATACAGGATCCTGGGTTGAAAGTTATTTTGTTTTAGGAGATTAAAAGTCGATGACCATCCTCTTGTAGCTTGAACGATTTCAGCAGAGAGATCTACAGTTATTCTCATATTCTTCCCCTTGTAGGATATGGTTTTCTTACGTCTGGCTGCTGTCAGAATTTTCTCCTTCATATTAACTTTCGTAAAATTGATTATGATGTGCCTGGGGGATGTCTTATTCAGGTTGGGTCATGCTGGGGTTCTGAAACTGTCTGCTATCTGAATTTCTGAAACCCTTGGCATGTCTAGAAACTTCTCTTTCATAATCTCATGAAGAAGAGACTCTGTACCTTGTGAAGCCACTTCGTCACTTTCAGGGATTCCTATGAGGTGAATATTGGTTTTCTTTGAATTATTAGCTCTCTGAGAGAGTGATCTGTTTTTGTCCTCCATTTCTCTTTCTCTTTGGAAGTTTGGGAGCATTTGAAAGCTTTGTCTTCCATGTCAGAAATCCTTTCTTCTGCTTGCTCCATTCTGTTACTGAGGGATTCTACTGTATTTCTCAGATCTTTGAGGCCTGCAACTTCTTGTCTCAATGTGTCAAAATCTTTGGTCATTTTGTCTTTGAATTCATTGAATTCTTGAGACATCTTTTGGGACATCTTTTGGATTACCACTTGAAGTTCTAATTTCATCTTTTCCTCCATTCTGCGGATCTTATTTGCTAATCTGAATTCAATTTCTGACATCTCAGCCATTTGCTTGTGCCAGGGATCTTGTGCTGTATCTACCTTGTCATTCCTTGGGGGAGTCGATCTACTCTGATTATTCATATTGCCAGAGTTTTTCCGTTGATTCCACCACCTCATGATTGTTTTTCACTGTTGTTTCTGACCATCCTCAGAGTTGGGGAGGTGTCTCTCCAAGATCAGACCCCAGCAGGATCACTCTGTTGTTGCTGGATCTTTGTAGGGAGTGACCCTGTGTAGCTCCTCTGGGACTGCCCCAGCCAGGGAGTTCTGGCTGTGGGAGCAGCTCTGGAGTGTGGTACGCCCGGATCCAGCAGCAGGGTGTGGGATGGTGCACACGGTTCTGCGACTGCCCAGCACCCAGTGACCTTGGCAAAGAGATCCTGTGCCTTCAGTGGTCTCTGGTTGGGAGGAGGGCTCAGGAGGTGGCAGACGGTATGTGCAGCCTCTGGAATCCCTGGCCAGATGGGCGGGGCCAGCGTAGAGGCAGAGAGGATACGGGAGGACTGGCTCTCTGGGCCAGGGTGAATAGGCAGAGGCCCAGGGGGCGTGGGAGCGAGGGGCTGCGCAGTTGCTGGTGAAGTCCCCAAATGGAGCAGTCGACAGGTGGAGGCCCGGCGGGTTCCCAGTAGGTGCCCTGGCCAGGGCGGGCGTTGGGCAGGGGCCCAACGGGGCATGGCACTGAGCTGCATGGAGGTCCTGGCAGAGTCCCTGTTTGCAGTGGGCGGCAGACTGAGGCCTGGCATGGTGCAGAGGAGAGCCACGTGGTGGTCCAGACAGAGTCCCTGTCCACAGGCGGTAGGCAGGACAAGGCCTATTTGGGCACAGATCCGTGCTGCATGGTGGTCCTGGCGGAGTCTCTGTTCATGGCTGGTTGCAGGCCAAGGACTGGTGGGTGGAGATCTGAGCCACGCAGTCGTACTGGAACAGTCCCTGTCTGCCGCGGTGGGCAGGTCGCGGGCCGGTGCGGTGTGGAGTGGAGTCACGACGGTATCCTGGCAGAATCCCTGTCCGCAGCTGGCGGTGGGTTGAGGGCCGTGTGGGGTTCCTGGTGGAGTCCCTGGCCAGGAGGTGGGCTATGGCTCTGCGCAGCCCTAACGTAGGGGGGTGCTTGGCCCTCCTGGCAGGGATGGTGGGTGCTGCTCAAACCTGCCTCCCTCAGTTTCAGCTGAAATAAATTCCTTCCCAGGATGTTGTCCTGGGATGTCCACTTATGTCTCTGAAGTATCCTAGATAAATGGGTCTAACAGGAAACAACTAGGCACAAAGTCCATCCAGCGTCACCTAAATCAAGATGACCCTCATATAAGATACATAGACTTTATTGAGTAGAAAATAGGACTCTTAGACCGATCAACACAAACGAACACATAAAAAACAAAAAAGCTACCACAAACCACAAATCCCTCTGTATGGTCTTCAATTTGTATGTGTGCGATGGGGAAGGAGTCTGTAGCCTGGTCAGAGTACAGCTTGGCTCTTCGTAAGGATCTAGATAAGAGAGTACTGATGAAATTCTCCCCTTGTTTTTCTCCCCAGTTATCTCCACACTCCACGTGTTCTGTGTCCCAGGAAGACATGACCACACTGATCACATCATAGCCAAACAAAGGCAGACATGCTTTTGATTTGAACAGAGAGATATAACTCATTTGTGCACTGTTGTCTGCTTTTTCCCTGGACAAAAACACCATTATCTGCATCTATTTTCTAGTAGGGTTGCAACATACTGAATCATTACATTTTGTTAAAGGTATAAAGAAAATAAAGGCTTGTGTTCAGGAAAGCTGGTGTGATGTGCTCTGTTGCAGGAGGGGTGTAGCAGCAAGGTTTTGCTGAAGAAGGGATTTTGGTCCATCCAGAAATATTTCTGGGCCAATATAGAGAAGAGAGCAAGGGATTCTAAATAAAAGGAAGCATCGTATGTTGAAACACTTTATATAGGAAGGAGAAGGACTTTTGGACAACCACCCTAAGGTATGTTCATTATTGTAGTGAAAAGTTAGAAAAGGAAACTGGAATGTAAGAAATGAAGATACAGTTGTATTCATCTCTCCTTGACTGGACACCTTTCCTCATACTCTCTCTGTATTTGGACCAAAACAGACAATAATCTTTTTGAAGACCAAATAATATTTTTGAAGACACCATGAATGCATATCTTATGAATAATGAAGAATGTAGAATCCAGTGACATGTCCAATTACACATTGATAAATGATGAAAGTTAAGCAGTAAGATAATAAAATTACATTTAGTCAGAGAGTAAAGGAGAATCCCTTTCAAAATTCTAATCAACTTTTATGTTGGAAGGAGGCAAAAGCAGAGGAAACAGAAATGTGGTACCTTGCTTAAGAAATCGTTGAGTGGGCCGATGAATATATGGATTGATCACAGGTAGCGCTCTAGCTCTGGCATTTGTGGAGGATGTCTTTGCTACTTGGGCAGCTTCTCCCTTCTGGAGTGACAAATACAGACGATTCATTATTTTTTTATGAAGGAAAGTAATATTATTTCTGAATAAGCTTTTTCTCTATAAGTTGAATGTGATATACATCTTTTTTATTTTTTTTTAAAAGTTATTGATAGGATCTTTCTTCTGTTAATTTTCCCCTGGATATTGGCATCAATATAGCTTCCTTTATCCACATTTCAGCAGACACAGGAACCAGCATTACAGTCTTTGGTCTGGAAAGGTTGAAACGCCAATGATTGAAAGTTCATTTATCTTAGATTCTTGGCTCAACCTGTGTTTGGAACTGATGTGACCCAGCATGGTCAAGCACTTCCCTTGGGCTTACTTTTGGGTAGATAAGCCTACTTGGTGATAAGGGTAGCAAGTGTCAGAATAAAGACAGGTGACCTGCTGTATAAATGTATTTCTTAAATTGTCATAGTCACAATTATAGGGCTCCAGGTCTTACCTAGGGAATTTCCAATATCTGGATCTTTATGTGAGATCAGAGGGTATCTACAGAATGTTATAGTTTCACTTTTATAAATTATAATACTGAAAACCCATTTCTTCCAATTTACATTTGATGTGCATTTGCAACAGTTCTCACTTCCCAGCTTTCAGTAATATAATTCTTCTGTACCACTTGTTACAAATTTGGTGGGTGGAGGGGGTGGAGGGGCTGGAGGAGCCTGCTGCCACACCACCACCCCAACTGGCACATTCTCTGATTTCTCTTCTGCCTCTCCTAGGCTGCAGAGTTCAGCTATTTAAAAACTCTCAAGGCTGCAGAGTTCAGCTATTTAAAAACACCAAACCTGACAATGTGTATTCTGAAGTACTTACATATACACACACATCTAAATATACTTTGGACAAGTTAAAATCTGCTCTTTCTGACTGAAACGAACATGTAACCAGTTCCATAAGCAACTGATTTTACGGATTTTTTTTTTTTTTGGTAGTTCACTTATGTTTCAAGTTCCCAGGCCAGTAAGAATTGCTGATCAGAACTTTGTAACTTTCTGTGGTACTGAGGCATTCTCTTTTGAGTTTCTTTCCCAGGAATGGCAGTACCCCCTTGCAGTGATACGATAACTACAAAGCCATACACCACCGGTTGTCTAGAAAAGACAAGATAAGTGATACTTTACTGCAGATTATTCCCAAGCACCTGCTGAGCCTGGCACAAGACTGAAATAATGACCAATATTAACTCTTATCCCATTATAACATTAATGTCCCTACCCTGGGAAGGACTTATCTGCCATTTTATTGTTCATGAGATGTATGATTAGCATAATTTCTCACTGTACTTTTGTGACCTATACTCCATCCCAAGCACACAATGATCTTAAGTCCCCTTATGCATTATTCATTTTCACCTTCATAAAAAGCTCCTGACACTATTGGTTGGGGAGACCTATTTCAGACAGTTCTTACCTTCCCCTCTCAGCAGATGCATCTCCTGTAATAAATCTTTTCTTCCTTGACAATCCTAGTTGTCTCAGTAATTGGCTTTCTGTGCAACAAGCAACACGTACCCCTCCTTGTGTGTTCTTTAACAGACATTTCCCAAAACTATAAACATCAGTACTGTTGTATGTGAAATGAGCTGAACAATATCATACTTATGGGGTTATAATGAAGAATAAGTTATATAATATACATAAATGATAAGAGTGCTGAATGCAACATCTTTTAGGACAGAGGGCAAGATAAGCTGGGATAGGGGTTGATGGGCACATCATGAACTGACTTTGTCTCTAGAGCTCTTTTCCCTGCGGTAGAGAACCTACCATCTAAGCTTACAGTCTAGAAAGGTAGAAAATTACTCCTTCATTCCAGTTGTTCACATGCTTCAAGGAAAAGTAAAGGGACCTGGGAAACATGTAACTAGGACCTGCAAGAACCAAAAATGGGAGGAACTAGTCTATTCTGAAAGAGGGTACCAGTGAGGGTTTGCTACAGGAAGAGATGTAGGTGTACACACCTGTGGGGAGCTGGGTTAGAGAAGAGACTGGGGAAAGTGATCCTGGCAAAGGAAGTCAAAACTATGTCAAAGTTCCTGATTTGGGAGAGAAAATGGATGGTTTAAAATAAAACCTACAGTAAGTTTATAAACAAAATGACACAGTGTGAGAATAAACTGGAATAGTTTAGTAACCAGAGGAAGAAAGATGAATACAATAATGCGTTCAAACTCTATAGTGTGAAAGTTCAAACTATGGACTTTGAACGCGTTATTGTATTCATTATTCTTCCTCTGGTTACTTCCCAACAATCTCTCTCCATAACTTGACCAGTAAAATTCAGAAATCTTCATGAGTCGGGAATAATTTAATGAATATACACTTTGTGAATAGGAAACGACACATAATACATTAGGATCTCAATGCACAATCTTGATTAATTATGAAAAATTTAATCAAGTAAAGATACTGTATACAGTAGGGATTCAATGAAATTGGCTTTCAAGATCTGATGAGCCTTGTTATTATGTTGTTGGGAAGCACAAAGATGGAAAAGTAAAGATGTTTCCTTGCTAACGATTCTGGTGGGTGAGATTTGTGGAAGTTCCTTAAAAATCAGAAATGAAGGTGTGTGGACCACTGCAGTTTTCAGTGGCTAACTCTGCTCTGGGGAAGGCTTTATCTCTTTGAAATCACAAGTTATAGTTATTATGGTTTCAATCGTCTGAAGGAAAACAGATTATTTTATCCTGGTAATGGTTTCAGTATGAGATGAAGCATGATATATATATGCTTTTTCTTAACTATTTTCACAGGATCCTTACTTTGTGAATTTTCTCTTTAGTAATAATATACATGTAGATTCATGAATCCACATTCCTGCATACATAGAAACTGGAATAAATATATTCACTCTGAAAATGCCAAAGCTCAGAGGCTTAAAATTTCATTGGTTTCACATGGCGCATTGGTTCTACCTGTGCTGAAACCTGGTTTAAGCTAACATAGTGAAACACAATTCTGTGGGTCATGTTTTGGTTGGTAACCCTTCTCAATTACAAGGAAGC
The DNA here is from genome assembly GCA_963574655.1 of Perodicticus potto. Lineage (NCBI taxonomy): Eukaryota > Metazoa > Chordata > Mammalia > Primates > Lorisidae > Perodicticus > Perodicticus potto. The sequence goes on along the minus strand of CAUYRH010071133.1, from coordinate 6,436 downwards.
AAATCTCACCCCAATTGGTCACACTAATAAGTGTTTGTTAATTAAGCCCGCATGATGAGGAAAATACATAAATTTGTTCCTATAATGTTATTTAGGTTCCAAGAAACCTGGTACCATGTTGCTTTAGGGGATTTTCTTGTTTGTTTTATTTTCAGATTAATATTTGGGTACAAATGATCAGGTTGCCTTTTTCTTAATTTGTTAAGTAAAAGTCCAAGTTGTAGCTGAGCACTTCAACCAGTAGATGTGCCTTATACCACTGTATTCCACCCATTAGGCAAGAAACATTGAAGAAATTTTCCAGAATAAGACCAGAAGTACACAAGAAGTACTCAGACCCATCCTACACAGGCCAGGAAGTATTGCAGGAAGTACTCAGACCCATCCTACACACTGATCATCACAATAAACCACCAGCAAAGTAAAAATATCCAGAAACTAAACTAGCTTCCACAATGGTACAAGTGATAAAACTAAGCAAAGGACCTCCATGAAACAAGATAAACAGAACTCCACTATACTTATCAATTCCCTCAATAAATGTGAATGGCTTGAATTCCCCACTGAAGAGGCACAGAGTGGCTGACTAGATAAAAAGGCACAAGCCAAGTATATATTGCCTTCAGGAAATACATCTAACCTCCAAGGACAAAATATGACTCAGGGTGAAGGGTTGGAAAACAATGTTTTAAGGAAATGGAAATCAGATAAAAGCAGAAATTGCCATCTTATTTGTAGATTCCTTGGGATTAAAACCAGCAAAAGTAAAGAAATATACAGATGTATATTATATACAGGTCAAGGATACAATATAACACAAAGACATTTCAATCCTACATATTTATGCACCCAAATTAAATGCTTCCAGGTATAGAAAATGAACACTCACCCATCTGAACAATATCAACACTCCACCTCCCCCCCACCCCCAACAGAACTGGACAGATCCTCCAAGCAGAAATTAAATAAAGAAGCAATGGACTTAAAAAGGACTTTAGAGCAAATGGGCTTAACAGAAATATACAGAACAATCCATCCCAATAATAATGAGTATACATTCTTCTGATCATCCCATGGATCAGTCTCCAAAATTGATCTTATCTTTGTGGTTCTTTAGGTGTTTCGATCATTGCTAGAAGGATCCTTTAGAATCCATAATTCTAGATGCAGAATTCTGCAGTTTTGTAGTATGTCTAGCACCATCTTTCAGGGTTTTTAATAAAATTGAGAAATATTCAAGAATCCATCAGGGCATTTCCAGTGAATGGCTTCTTTGTACTTTTGCCAAAGGTAAGGGGGTGGATCTTCAATTATATAATGTAATACTGTTATTCTTACTAATTTTCATCATTTCTACTGTACTATTTCTACCATTAATCATATTAGATTAATTCCATGGATTAGATAGCGCATTCAGTTATCTGATGTATAAAATGCCCTCCTTTTTAGAGAAGACAATATTTCAGACAAATGTAAATTAGAAGAAAGGAGGGGTCACAGTCTTATTTTCAGATACAAGTGGATTAAAGCAACTAAATTTAAGAAAGACAAAGATGGTCATTTCATACTGGTCTAGGGAATAAGACAAAAAGCGAACACTTCAATTCTAAATATTTATGCACCAAACTTAACTGCTCTTAGATTTATGAAACAGACCCTCATTGGTCCTAGTAATCTTATATCCCATAACACCATAATGTCCAGAGAATTTAATAACCCTCTGACAGAACTGGACAGATCCTCTAAACAGAAACTGAACAAACATACAGGGGATTTAAAAGTGACCCTAGAACAATTGGGCATAATAGACATACACAGAACACAGCATCCCAAACCTAAGGAATATATGTGCTTCTCTTCAGCCCAGGGAATATACTTCAAATACATCATATTCTAGGACATGAATCAAACCTCAACAAAATTAAAAAATTGAAATTATACCTTGTATCTTCTCAGACCACAAGGCAATAAAAGTGGAACCTAACTTTAACAAAAACTTTCATCTCCACACAAAGGCATGGAAATTAAACAACTTCATGTTGAATTGCAGTTGGATGAAGAAAGAAATAGAGCAGGAAATTGTTAAATTTCTCAAATATAACAACAATGAAGGCATAAGTTACTAAAACCTGTGGGATACGGCAAAAGCTATCTTAAAGAGGGACATTTATCACATTAGATGCTGACATACAAAAAACAGAAAGAGAGCACATCAACAACATAATGAGTCATCCTTTGGTCATGGAAAAGGAAAAGCAATCCAATCCCAAACCCAGAATACGAAAAGAAATAAGCAAAAGTAAATCATAAATAAATAAAATTGCTAAACAAAAGAATCATTTAAAAACTAATGAAACAAAATTTTGGTTCTTTGAAAAAATAAAATTGATAAAACTTTGGTCAACTTAACTAGAAACTGAAAAGTAAAATCTCTAATAACTTGAATCAGAAATGAAAAAGGAGAAATAACAACAGATATAATAAAAATACAAGAGATTATCTCTAACTAATTCAAGAAATTCTGTGCCCAGAAATTGGACAATGTGGACAAAATGGACTAATACCTGAAATCACACCATCTCCCCAGACTTAACCAAGAAGAAATAGATCTTTTGAGCAGACCAAGGTCAAGCACTGAGATTGTGGAAACAATAAAAAAATCTTCCAACAAAAGTCCTAGACCAGAAGGCTTCACACCAGAATTCTGTCAAACCTTCAAACAAGAATTAAATACTCACACTGCAGAAAGTATTCCTAAACATTGAGAAGGAAAGAATCTTCCCTAGTACCTTCTATGAAGCAAACATCACCCTGACACCAACACCAGGAAATGACCCAACTAAAAAGGAGGACTACAGACCAATTTCACTAATAAAAATTGATGCAAAAATACTCAATAAAATATGACCCCATATAGCTAGCTATGCATTAAAAAATTGTATACCATAATCAAGTAGGCTTTATCCCAGGGATACAAGGCTGGTTTAACACACACACAAACCCATAAATGTAATTCACCGTATCAATAGAAGCAAAAACAAAGACCCTATGATCCTCTCAATAGATGCAGAAAAAGCATTCAATAAAATTCAGCATCCTTTTCTAACAAGAACACTTAAGAATATCGCATAGTTGGCACATTTCTTAAACTAATTGAAGCCATCTATGACAAACCCACAATATCATAATGAGGAGAGTAAAACTGAAAGCTTTTCCACTTAGAACTGGAACCAGACAAGGATATCCCCTTGTGCCAATGCTATTCAACATAGTGCTGGACGTTCTGGTCAATGCAGGCAGAGGTTATAAAGGGAACCCAGCGGGGCAGAGGAAGTTAAACTCTCCCTCTTTGCTGATGACATGATATTATACTTAGAGTACCCCAAAAAATCAACCACAAGATTCCTGGAAATAATTAAAAAGCAAAACAAAACAGTAATGTCTCAGGATATAAAATCCATGTCCACAAATCAGTGGACTTTATCAGCCTTTGTAGATGTCAATAACAGCTAAGATGAGAAGCTAATCAAGGACACAATTCCTTTCACCGTAGCTCCACAAAAAATGAAATACCTAGGAATATATAAAACAAAAGAGGTGAAGAATCTCTATAAAGAGAATTACAAACTCCAATAATAGAAATAGCAGAAGACATTAACAAGGGGAAGAACATACCATACTCTTGGCAGGGAAGAATCAACATTGTTAGAATGTCTATACTACCCAAAGCAATCTACAGATTCAATGCAATCCCATTAAAATACCAACATCATACTCTGAAGATTTGGAACAAATAGTACTTTGTTTTGTATGGAACAGAAAAAACCCCATATAGCCAAGATAATATTTAGTAATAAAAACAAAGACAGAGGCATCACCCTACCAGACTTGAGGCCTGTTGTAAGTCCACAGTGATAAAAACAGAATGGTAAAGGAACAAAAATATATGAATAGACAATAGTAACAAAATATAGAACCAAGAAATGAAACCAATCTCTTATAGCTATATGATCTTTGATAAACTCAAGAGAAGCATATATTGGGGAAAAGAATCCCTATTTAATAAATGGTTCTAGGAGAAGTGGATAACCACATGTAAAAGAGTGAATCTGGGCCCGCACCTATCACCACTTACCAAAACTGATTCAAGATGGATAAAAAACTTAAATCTAAGGCATAAGATGGTAAAAATACTAGAAGAAATTGTGGGAAAAACTCTTGAGGATGTCATCCTGGAGAGAGATTGCTTTTGAAGAAGCCTCCCATGGCAATTGCAGCAACAACAAAAATAAACAAATGGGACTAAATTAAACTGAAAAGCTTCTGCACAGTTTAGGAAACAACAATCAAAGCAAACAGATAACCTTCAGGATGGAAAAAGATATTTGCATATACAAATCTGTCAAAGGCTTGATAACTAGATATACAGAGAACTTGAATTAATCAACAAAAAAAGAGCTAATAATCCCATCTATCACTGGGCAAAAGATATGAATAGGACTTTCTCTGAGGAAGAAGAATGGTCAATAAATATATGACAAAAAGGCTCATAATCTCTAATCAGCAGAGAAATGCAAATCAAAACCACCCTGAGTTATCACCTTATCCTAGTGAGAATAGCCCCACATCACAAAGTCCCAGAGTTCCAGTTGCTGGTGCAGATGTGGAGAGAGGAACACTTTTACACTGTTGGTGAGACTGCAGACTAATACAGCCTCTTTGGAAATAAGTATGGTGAATCTTCAAAGTACTCAAATTGGACCTCCCATTTGACCACATAATACAACTACTAGACATCTATCCAGAAGAAAAAAATCATTTTCTCATAAAGACATTTGCACTAGATTGTTTATTGCAGCTCAATTTACTATTGCCAAGATGTGGAAACAACCTAAATGCCCATCAAACTAGGAATGGATTAACTAACTATGGTATATGTCTACCATGGAATACTATTAAGCCATAAAAAGTGATGGTGACTTTATATCTTTTCTATTAACCTATGGAGTTGAAACACATTCTTATCATTAACGTATGACAAGAATGGAATACCAAATATCCAATATACTCAATACTAATATGAAGGCAGCAGACCCTAATTCACACACACATAGGAGACAAACTCATTTGAATTCAAGTTGCATGAAGGGGGAATGACAGAGGGGGAGAGAAGAGGAAGTGGTTGGAGTGCCCCACACAATGGGCACAAGTTAGGAGTGTACGGCATACCTTTTGGGTGGAAGACCCAACTACAAGAGGGACTCTACTTAAAATTCAAATATTGTGACCTGGTTGTCTGTACTCTCACATTGACCTAAAATTAAACAAAAAATTAAACAAATAAAAATAAAAGAATAATGAAAGAAAGTAAATAAGGATTGCAGGTTTTAGAACAAGCACCTACTAAATGCTAAAAAAAAATACATTGGAAATAAAATTACTGAGATTGTTGCTCTATGTACTGTGCTGAGATTTTCTCTCACACACATGTACTTCCTGTGCTGTGCTGACTCTGTTAAGGGAAACCCCAGATCAAGGTAGTGTGAGAGATACCTTTTAAAGTGAGTTTCTCTATTCACTTCTGTTAAATGAGTAGGTTTAAACTTATTGATGAGAAGACCTATGAAAGGAAAGGCTGAGAACTCATCAGTTCTGTAGTCCTGCGTCACTGGAAGCTTGCCAGAGGAAACAAATCTTAACATGGGACCTGAAATTTGAGAAGATTCATGCCAATGATTATGTGACAGAAATGGATTTCCAACAAGGAATCAACATATGGGAAGACAAGTAACGATGGAAGGAATTTGGAAGGTTGGAAATAAATTACCAAGTAGAAGTATTACCTGTACAGAAAAGGAGAAAGGGTGCAGAGTCTGAGTACATGCTCGTCTTAGGACACACCTGTCTGACCACATCCCCTCCCTATCTTTACAGATGCACCAACATGAGATACTTACCTTCATGAGGTCAACACCTGGTCAACCAGGTGCATCATTTCATAAATGCACACCTGAAAAATATCACTTTAAAAAGAGCAAATGTCTATGCTCTGTAAAATTTTAATGCATGCATTCAAAAATGTATTAGTGATCTAATTTCATAAAGACATTACAAAGCTAGGGATGAGAGGAGAAGCTCTCAACATTCTGATGGTCCCTGTAATTTAGAGTTGGGAGACAAGAGGAATGAGATTGAGGAAATTGTACCTTAGTTAAGAAACTGCTGGATGTGGTTGTTGGAGGCATCTGAAGACTCATAACATGCCTCTGAGTGAGAGCTGGGGTTGTGCTGGCCCCTGAACAGCTGGGAACCACACTCTGCATCTGAGGAGTCACGGGATGCTTCTGAGAGAGAGCTGGAGTTGTACTGGCCACTGAACAGCTGGGAACCATACTCTGCATTTGAGAAGTCACAGGAGGCCTCTGAGTGAGAGCAG
>CAUYRH010071132.1:0-19042 GCA_963574655.1 Perodicticus potto | reverse complement strand
GAAGGGTATAGGCGAAACTTACTAAATGCAGACTACCAATGTCTTCATATAGTGATTAAAAGGCCATGAAGACTATGTTAAACAGTTTGATGAAAATATTTCAGATTGTATATGAAGTTAGCACATTGTGCCCCATGATTGCACTAATGTACACAATTATGATTTAATAAAAAAAAAGAAATGTTTAAAATAGTGTAAGACACAGAATACACACACCATATGCTCGAGCAAAGCAAAACAAAGGTTCACAGATGCCTGCACCAAAGTCTGAAACATTTCTGAAATGGTCATTTGGGTCAGTGAGAAAATGGGTTGCAATTTCCAAAATGCTCTTTTTTTAAAAAAATTAAATCATAGCATAAAATTTGAAATATTTCATCAAACTGGTTAACATAGCCTTCATGGCATTTTATTAGTTATTGTGTTAAGACATTTATATTCTACATTTAGTAAATTTCACATGTACCCTTGTAAGATGCAGTATAGGTGTGGGCCCACAAATTACCCTCCCTCCACCCATCTTCCCTTCTCCCCTCTCTGCCATCTCCCCTTTCCCCATATTCTTGGGATATAATTGGGTTATAGCTTTCAAATTGGTTTCATAGTAGGGCTGAGTACATTGGATACTTTTTCTTCCATTCTTGAGATACTCTGCTAAGAAGAATATGTTCCAGCTCCATCCATGTAAACATGAAAGAAGTAAAGTCTCCATCTTTCTTTAAGACTGCATAACATTCCATGGTGTACATATACCACAATTTATTAATCCATTTGTGGCTCGATGGGCACTTGGGCTTCTTCCATGACTTAGCAATTATGAATTGGGCTGCAATAAACATTCTGGTACAGATATCTTTGTAGTAATGTGATTTTTGATCTTCTGGATATATACCTAGGAGAGGAATTGTAGTATTGACTGGCAGGTCTATTTTTAGTTTCTTAAGTGTTCTCCAAATATCTTTCTAAAAGGAGAGTATTAGTTTGCATTCCCACCAGCAATGTAGAAGTGTTTCCCTTTCTCCACATCCATGCCAGCATGTCTGGTTTTGGGATTTTGTGATGTTGGCTAATCTTACTGGAGTTAGATGATATCTCAAAGTAGTTTTGATTTGCATTTCTCTGATGATTAAGGATGATGAGCATTAGTTTTCTTCAAATTATCCCAGAGCTCTCTGAGAAAATGATCCATTTTTGATCTCCACATCTCTTCCTCTTTGAGTGTTTGGGAGCGTTTGAAAGCTTTGTCTTCTATGTCAGAAATCCTTTCTTCTGCCTGCTCCATTCTGTTACTGAGGAATTCGGCTGTATTTCTCAGATCTTTGAGGGCTTCAAATTCTTGTCTCAATGTGTCAAAATCTTTGGTGATTTTGTCTTTGAATTCATTGAGACAACTTTTGAAATGCTCCTTGAATTTCTAATTCCAACTTTACCTCCATTCTATTAATCTTATTTGCAATCCAAATTCTGAATTTGATTTCTGACATCTCAGTTATCTGTTTCTGAATGGGATCTTCAGTTGTGTCTGTCATGTTGTTTCTTGGGTGAGTTGATCTACTCTGGTTATTCATTTTACTGGAGTTTTTCCGCTGATTCTGCCCCATGATTATTTTACACCATTTGGCTAGATGAGCAGAAAAGGTGAAGTTGGGTTAGGGACTCCTGGAGTAGTGATTAACCAGCCTTTGCCCAAAAGCTGGGACTGGTGTCTGTACCTTTTCCCCTAGAGCTTTGCAAAGGACCCATATAGTGCTATGGCCTGAGACACTGGGGATCTGCTTGGTGTAGTGGGGCTAAGTGGCTTTGTCTTGTTTTTAGCTGGTTTCTGCCCTACCCTAGTGAATCAGTTACGCTGGGTTGAAGTTTCAGCTGTGGAGAAATACTAGCAATTAAGTCACCCTGCTCCCCATGGGCAACAACTGGAAAAGGAAAATCAAACCTTCCCACAACCACACACCCAGGGTACCACTTTGGATAGTCCTTGGGTGATTGGCCCAGTTCAAGAGGTCCAAATCAATTGTCCCCGTCAACACTGGTCTCATGTGGGAGAGTTCAAAAGGTCTCTGGCAACTAGATAGCAGGGGTCTGTTGGCAGCTCAAGTATGACTTTCTCTGGTGCTCCATGAGGTCAGAAAGACCCACCCAGCAAATGAATTAGTCTGGGAAGGTTGATGCCTCCTTCCTCACCTTGCATCTCTGTCACTCCCAGTCATATTCCTCCATATTTATTGGCAACATGCTTTTCATATCTCTGGGGGAACATGGAACTTCTTTCACTTTCTCTTCTTTTATGGTTGAGAGGGAGTTTATTTGGATATTAAAAAATGATACAATTGCTCTTTTCTCTCTCTCCCCACGGGTGTCTTATGTCTCTGTCTCTCTCTTCTCTCTCCCCCTCTCTCTCTCCCTTCTCTCCTCTCCTCTCTTTCCCCGTTTCTCTCTCTCTCTCTCCCCTCCTCCTCAATGCTGCCCTGCAGCATCCCCCACCAATAAAGACCTTTTGTAGAAAAAAAAAAAGATACAATTAGGTTACCATATGTAGGAGTGAAGGAGGCCAGAATAGAGGAAGAGAGATGAATTCTGAACAGTAATGGGGACTCAGTGCCAGGATCTGGGGGTGCTGGGATGACATGTAATGAGTATCATGATGCTGGTTCCACAGACCTATAGGCCCCTAGTCCACCAAAGCATATAAGACCCTGTAGGCTTTAAGAGTGAGCATTTCTGTGATAACCATGGGCATGTTCGTCTACAAGTTTTAGTACTGTGCTAGGATCTTTGCAGGATCCTTGGGAGGTAGAAGAACCCCAGGATTGACTGGGATTGAATTTTCCACCAATTAGTTGGATTTAAGTTGCCTTCAAAGGAACTGTGATCTGAATTTATTTGTAAGGACCATGCCTATCACTTCCCCCAAAACCTCAGAGATCATACCCACTAATTATCACTTGTCTCCCCCTGTCATACCTCTGACCCACTTCCTCTGCTGATTTTTTTCCTTCAGTGTATAAACATATTGAAATGTCTCATATCTTGAAAAGATAAACTTTCCCATCCATTGCCTTAACTATCCTTCAATCTCCTTCCTTTCACAGGCACCTTCTTGCAAGAAGAGTCTACTGTGATCATATCCATTTTATCACTTCAACTTAACTCACTCAGCACTCAGCAAAGCCACCTGGTTAAGGTCACCAGGGTGTCCTTTTCTGACCCTATTTCACTTATCTCCAAAGAAGGAATTTTCCTTCTGACACTTTTGCCACTGGAGATACTTCATCCTTTGCTTTCTCCTTTTGCTGTTTCATTCTCTGTGCCTTTTCTTCCTGTCTGGACATGAATCTTCGTTATCATGAGGGCTCTTCCCTGATGCTTTTTTATTGTCTTTTTCCATATATGGTCCCCTCAAAAGTGACCAGATCTACTTTCATAATTTAACTTACCCTGTAAATATTATGTCTTAAGTCTTTATCTTAAGTTCAAATTTTCTGGTTTCCATGGGTAAAATTCAATTACCCACTGGACATCTCTACGTGTCTCCTCAAACTCAGAGTGTAGACAGAATCCATTATTTCTATCTCATCCTAAATCTGCTCCCTCTCTTAAATTCTGTATGTCAAAAGTGGACCATCCACCCATGTCATTATCTGTGCCTCAAATTTGGGATTCATTCTTGTCTACTCCCTTGGTCCCATCTTCTAGCTCCTCTCCACCCAGAAGAACCAAATCCTGTCCAGCTCACTCTCTAAATAGTTTTACATTTCTCCCTTCTGTTTCATCCCTGGGTCAGGTCCTACTGTCTACCTCTCTCCCTCCATACCTCCTTATGCTATTGTTAGTACCCACTTGGTCTCCTTGCTCCTTTATTCTCTGATTGTTTTCAGCCTGATCTTTCTGAAATTCAAATTCCATTACATTACAACCTTTCTTAAAGTCACCTGCTGGTTCCTCATATCATAGAATATGAGCATATCAATGATTATGCTCTGGCTACATACAGCAGAATGCTTAACCAAGGGTGACTTAAGCCATAGGATCATTTTTTCTCTCTCATAATAAGAAGTCCAGTGACAGGTGGTTCCAGGCGTGGTTCACAGCTCTGCAACATCATCAAGGACTGCCACCCTCGCTGCATGTGCAGTGCTCCCATTCACGGTCACCAGTTAGCTGCAACAGCAACAAGGACCACGTCTCCACATGACACCTTTGACAAGAAGTTTGAAAGCAGTGTCCTCTTCATGAGTGTCTCCTCTGTATCATCGAAGAAATTCTATCTAGTCCATCTCCTTAGCGAATATCACCTTTCATCTCGCTACCCAGGATTGGCTCTCATGGCTACTCTCTCCATAAAAGTAGCTAAGAAAATCTGTACCTGGTACTTTCAGCCACTAACACGAGAGCAGACCAGGAGGACAAACTAAGTCAGAGAATGGTGGTTGTATAAGCAACCGAAAGTATTTATTGTAACTGTCAACAAGCCGCTTTCTCTTTACGATTTTTTTCTCCATGGTTTGTTAGCTACCAGTGACCAGCAGAGGGCACTCTGGCCTTTGGCTACAGTGCCCTTTACAGGTAGTTTGATTCCTATAGCACTGTGCTTTTATTTTTTCTTTTCCGGAAAGAAGTACTGATTTGGATTTTTTTAATTAAAGGACTGAAATCATGAATTAGTTACTTTTTGTTTGTATAATGCATCCACGGAATATATTGTGGTCATTCAGAGTTATGGCATACCTTCACTTAATCTTCTGAAGTTTATTGCTAAAATGATGCACAGTTTAAATTCCCCTCCTTAGGCAGAGTAGCGGCAGCTGTTGAGTTCTTGGGAGGTGCTGAAGTGGTTGGTCTGAAGAGCATAATCTGGTGTCTTGGAAATGTACTACTTTTCACCTGCTTCAAAGCTTGTTATTTTGTGGGAAACCAGTTCACTAGGAAGTTGTGAGGGTAGAGGAGAGTGTTATTTTGGGAATGGAGAGAAAATGAATCTGGGTTAGGAAATGAGGATAGTATATCATTCACTCACTTATTTAATCTTTCATGTGTATGACCAATGTCTGAGAAGCTACTATGTGCTGGTATTATTCTAGACACTGGGCACAGCAGTTAAATGAAACATTACATCTATGACTTCAAGGATTTTACATTCTATGACCTCATGGAATTTTTATTCCAGGAAAGGAGACAAACAAACAAATATATAATAAAATAACAGGAAAGCTATGAAAAAAATAAGGCATGGTAAGGGGTTGGGAGGATGGGGAGGGGGCTGTTTCAAATACATGCCATTGAGGGAAGAACTTTCTAGACAGAGGGTTTAACAAATCCAAAGACCCAGACCAAGAGAGTGCCTGGCATGTCTGAGGGACACACATCTGTAGGAAGTAGTGGCATGTAGTGCTCACATTAGGCTGCATTCAGAAGATTTTAAGGACTGAGTTGCCAGGATTTTCAATGGATTATATAAAAGGGTGTGAGAGAAAGGGAGCCGCCTAATCTGGAGTCTTGTTTTTTCCTTCCCTTTCTGAGGATACAGTTGACGCAGCCATATGGCCAAGGCAGCCATAAGCCATCGTCTTAAGCTCCTTTGACTCCCAACATTAAGCAGAGTATTGAACAACTACAGTTTCTGCTGTTACCAGTAAGGACCTGATTTCAAACAGCAGACTGGGGGCTTCTGTCATTGCTCTGTGATTGACAGCCGTCAGTCAGATCCGGATGACCAGCAGGCACAGCGCGAGCACCAGGGCCCTGTTCATACCTTTAGCATCGTATGTCTGCCTCTCCACCACCCTGTTTCTACTCTTTTTATCAGGGATGACAGCACTTAATTTTGTTAATGAAGCAAAAAAGGAACATTTTCTGTCCCTTCTGAGAAGGAGCAATGAAACCTGAGTGTGGCATTTGCCCTTACTTTAAGACAGGTTGGCAAAATCCCTTGTTCTGGGCTGCTGATACCACTTTTGGGTCCTGGGCCTGTAATTTAGCAAGTTGCCACTAAGTGGCACCTGTAAAGCCCAACAACTAGCCTTCTAGGTTTGGGGAATTGAGCTTGCAGGAGTAGAATGCAAAATCCAATCACTTCGATAAAAAGAACTTGTAGTTTATCAATATGAACGTCATTAAAAATTATAACTAATAACTTGGAAAGAATATTTGCATAGGAATTGATAATGAAAAAGCCTATCATTTTGATGTTTCCTGAGTCTGTTACCTTATCTGCTGTTCACTGCCTGTTTTAGATACCCTCCCCCCATATCTCCCTCATTTTCACAACAGGAGCCTCCTAATTGCAGCCCCTGACCCTCCCTTCTCTCACCCTGGTCTTCTTTCTTTCTTTCTTACTTTCTTTAACCCCCCACCCAACCCAGTGGTCTTTCTAAATCACAGGTTTGATAGGATCATTCTCCTTCTAAAAATTTTTGTCCCCATTGTCTTCAGAATAAAGCCTGAACTTTAAGATCCTTCGTACTCTGGCCAACCTACCTTTAATTTATATCTTTTCAACCTACCTTTTATTTATATATTTATTGACAGTGGACATACTTGGGGTTCTTTTAACAAAGATGTACATTGAAGCCTTGCTTTTCTTGAGCTGCTGCTTCTGTCTGGAATGCTCTTTCTTTATTTCCCCTGGGAAACTCCTTACTGATCCACCATTGTCCAGCTCAAGGCACCTCCTCTGTGAGATCTTCTGCCGCTTCCCCAGGTCAGTTCCTCTCTGTGTGCTGCCTCAGCAGTTGTAACCCCATGTGCCTCTGTTATGGTGAAGATATTACCAAAGCTCTTGTTTGTTACAGAATTTCTGTGTTAAGGTAGTTCTTCGAAATCCTTTAACCCTTTTCTAATGGTGGAAATCTGAATGTATGTCTTCCACGTGAGACCACTTGAGGATCAAGTTGTGCTTACCCTCTATAACACATGGGGCTTTAGCGATGTGCCAGAGGCATACTTCATGCTTTTACAAGGATTGTTCACTGAATAAAGACCCAAAGATTTTGTTTTTGACTTTGTTGGCCCTCAAGCACCTTCTGCTGATTGTAAGAGTTCCAAAAATGTTCTTTAAGAGTTCACGTAAGAATTCTGAGAGGAATGAACCAATGTCCCTTTTCACTGGATGAGGTTTGGGGATGCCTCACTTTATAAACCAGGCCTCATTTCAACAGAGGGTAAATCAAATCAGCCCTCTCTCCTATCAGGAGCATTTCTAACTCTCTGCCATGAATTGTAGATTGAACATGTTTTGGATAATTAGATGAAATGTAATTAACTTACCCAATGTGTCATAAAGTTCTAGTCATGTATGTGCTAAATAAAGAATTCAGTTTTTTCCTTACCTTCCCCTTCTCCCTTGTGCAATTCAAAATGTTTTAGGAGTTCGGGCATAAAAATAGAGAGGAAGTGAAGCATTTTCTTCTATGCACACTTTTGATCCTAAGATCAACCACGTGAACAAGATAGTGTTGTTATCTTCATTTGACAATTAAAAAAAAACCCATAAAATTCAAAAAGAAAGAAAGAAAGAAAGTTAAAAATATAGAACCTTGCATGGATTCAGCTTTCTTCTCATACTACATAGGACCCAGAGAGTAGAACATCTGCGAACACCTACTTGGTCCCACATCTACGGGGAGGGGGGGGTCTAAATGTGGCCATGGAGGTCTGGGAAATGAAGGACTACTCTTTTCATGAAAGAAAGAAGGCAAAAGGAAAATGGTCAATGATAAATTGATTGATGGATATACAGTCAGGCCCTCCAGTGCCTCCAGATTAAATGATGTTGGGAATTTGCAATTATACCTACTTCTGGGCCCTAGTGCTCTGAATAGGCAAAGACATCCCACTGACAGCCAGAGTGGTATGATGTAGTGACATCTAACTCAAGGTTGAGGCAGGAGGAGTAATTTTTAATGTAAAACTAGATACAGGTAGCACCATTCATTGTCTTACAGATGAACCCCAGGAAACATGGACCTAAATTCCTCAAGACAGGAGATTATAATACCAGCAGGGGCATAGTCCAGTTCTGGAGCCTAATTAAGAGCCACAAGGACTGGTGAACAAAGAAGCCTCCCTATCAACTCAGAACAGGAAAATTGTGATAGAAGAGAATAAATAGCCCTCTCTAGTGGTGCCAGGAGCACCTCAACAGCCACTTGGGGGCTGGTGAACTTGAGTAACCTAGGGTGAGAGGAGCTTCAGGGGGCTTGGAGTTCTACTCATTTTTCTAGGTTCCAGAGGAAGCTGAAGATAGTTTCTTATTTAAGGATTAAGGAAGCATAAGAAATTCAGAAAAACATAAAACACTGAAGAACTTATCCTTTGGTGTGCTGCCTGTTTGGCCCAGACTTGGGTCGTATCGACTGATCAGGTGTGTGTGGCACTGGGAACAGGTGTAGTGGAAGCATTTCCTTTATGGCTGTTGTATTATGATTTTTTGTTTGTGTGTCTAGATCTCTTGCCAGATTGTGACCTATTTGGGAGAAAGAAGCATGAATTGTGCACCTTTGCACCTATAGAACCTAACTCAGAACCTAGATTGGTGGTTTATTAACAAATCCTGGTGAATGAATGAATTGTAGATGAATGGATCAAAACGTGGTGTGGCCTTCTCTCTGCCACTGAAAACTGATGCCGTGAGCTTTCTAAAAGGTTATTTCTATGATCTCTGAGAAAGTTTACCACTAGCATAATTCCCTGCATTTTATTTATTTTTCTCTTCCTTAGGATTTTTTAAATTTTAGATTAATATAAGGGTACATACAATTGGGTTACATTGTTTGCATTTGTTAGGTAGCGTCCAAGTTGTAGTTGAGTCCTTCACCCAGGAGCTGTGCCGTAAGTTCCTACATTGTAACTCTTAGGTGAGGGCTCACTGAGCCCTCTCCCTCCCTTTCCCCTTCCCCCCTACTTGAAGTTAATTGTGTTTTCCTTTTGTGTGGGCCTATAGTTGTTCGTCTACTAGTTCAAATAGGTATTGAGTACATTGGGAGCTTGTTTTTCTATTCTTGAGATACTTTACTAGGAAGAACGTTCTTTGACTCTATCCAGGTAAATACAAAAGTTGTAAAGTCTCCATCTTTTTACGGCTTTTTATACATACACCATGCCATGCTTCTGCATTTTACAGGTGCAGATTAAGAATAATTGCTTATCTTTTCAGGTGGGACTGGAAAGGACTGAACTAATTCATGGCTGAGGGCCATTTCAGTGGCGTGAGACATTGTTTTCTGACCCGTGCCATCAGATGCGCTCTGCACATTCCACCCAGCCTTCTACATGTCTGATACTGGTTCACCACTGCTAATCCAACTCTTCCCTCCATTAGTTATATGATTTCAAGGGTCTGGGAATAGAGGGAGGGGCTCAAAGGAGGATGAGGGGATGCATGTTGGGGGACCATGGAACAATTTCTTGTATGGCCCCATGGACATCTATCTGAAATTCAGTACAGACTAAGTAAGTGACCATTGCATGTTTTTTTGTTTTGATTGTTTTGCTTTTTTTTTCATCCTAAACTTGTATTCATCATCATCATCATCATCATCATTGTCATCAAAACACTGTGAGTGCAATTTAGGTTTCAAATAAGCAAACTTCAAATACAGGCACGCACGTAAGAGTTTTCAGGAACGAGGTTGTGGAGATAGTTTACACTTCAGACTCAATATCCATGTGGACGGAACGTGAAGGAAGGAGGCTTGGGAGAAATGTATTTTTGTAATGAGCATCCTTATATTTCCTGAGTAACTTGGAAATAACTTGCACCTACAGATGGACTTTGAAAAATCCCTGGATGGGACCTCTGTTGAACACACACACACACACATCCCAACTCTTATTTCTAGGATAACTATAAATTAGTTGACAATAATAAATTAGTTTTCTGATTCCAAAATGATGAGAACATTTGATCATGCTACAGTTATTTTAGTATGAGCTAGGGTGGAATTGTCTTAGTCCACAGCTGTTTTTCAGAACTTTACAATTAATTACCCTACTATGCTAAATTGCTTTAAGAGTAATTAGATTTCAGTGATTTAATTATGGTGATTAAGGTCTCTGTGAGGTTTGTGTGTCTAACATCTAAGCTTTTCCAAACTCTCTTGCACCTTGTGGAGCTTGAATCCTGTAGAGAGAGATCTATAGGTGGTTATAGACCCAGAAACTTCATACCCCCTCTGGCTGCAGCCTCTGATCCCCCTTAACTTGAAGGAGGAGAGGATGAGGACAGGCAAATGGCCTGTAGGGGCCTCACCTGGTGTCTGGCTGGCTCAGGCAGCTCCGGGGGACTCTGAGAAGCTCGCTTACCTGGAGTATGGTGGCTTAACACCTAGTTCCACCATAGAAGGGGGAGACTTCCTGGACTCTGTTTAGCCAACTCCACACTGAAATTTCAGGTCTCTGAAGCTTACACTTTAGGAGGAAGAAGGGCAAGCCTAAGCAATGGTGCTCCAAGAAAGAGAAGGAGCTGAATGCTGTGGGAAGCTTATTAAGCAAGAGATCCTCACACATCTGAAGAAGACTGTTGAGTCAGGAATTCCTCAGGGCTGCCAGGGTGATGGGAACAAAAGGGAAACAAAAAACTGCCACTGGAAAACAAGCCCCCCCCTCAAAAAATGTGTCTTTATAGAAGGCTTTTTCATAAATATGGTGTTGTTTCTGGGTTTACTTGTAAATAGGAGAAAGAATTCATATTAATAATATTTCTATAGTGTTGTATTCATAATGGACTTTGTAGTTTTTAATGAAGCATGCTTTATAAGAATCAAATAATTATTTGGAAACAGCCAAATGTTCCACAGCTATTGAAACAGTGATCATTGTGTCAAACATGTTTCATACTGTGGCTGCCCAAACCTGGCCAAGCATTGCAAACTCCTGGGAAGCTTTCTAGTCACCCCTTAGAAATCTGTAGTTGTCCAAGTTACCAGGTCTTTCTGCTGTTCAGCCAGGTTTGAGAACCAGACTTTCTCCATGCTCTGCTTCTATATTCTAACTATTCTTAGGCCTGTTTTATATCTCTTACCTTTGATGAAGCCTTCTCTAAATACCTGATCAGCAATGTACTCTATTTTCTGAACACTTACATAATCTATTTATTATCTTATATTCTTAGTCATTGTTTGAGGTGTACAAATCTGGTTTTCCCAGATGGAAGCAATCAAGGGTAAAAATCTTCAAGAGATTAATGGCCACACAGACAGATATTCAGTAAACATTTGCTTTTGGTTTTATATTTTTCACAGTATCCTAAACCTAAATTGGTCAATGTTAAAAGCTTCAACTTTGAACTTACCTAGAAATCTGTCTATTACTAGAGGGAATACACACATGCACACACACACACACACACACCACATTCTACTGCTGTCAGCGTTTAGCAGTACAATGAAGTATAGAACCATACCTCGCTTTATACCTGTTTGCCCTCTTCCATCTATAATAGAATCATCTAAAACAAATATCAAAATTAAAAATTCCTCCATACACATTGAGAACCAAATCATAGGATGCTACAATTTTGGCTTCAACTATCAAACATAATTTAGATGAGATAGGGCATATTCAGGATGATAAGGCTGTAGACTCAAACATAATTTAGAAAGCTCAAGAGAAATAAAGTTTTCTTTACCTATATTTTTGCTCTTTCCTTAGTTCTTTCTTTTTGCCTGGTATTCCAAGATCCCTCTTTTTCATTTTTCTCTGTTTCATGAAATTCTTATATCTGTTAATTTAGGGTACGTCTGCTTATAATAAATTCTTCCGGTTTTCCTTCAGCTGAGAGTGTCTTGACTTCCCCTTCATTCCTGGAAGGTATTTTTCAATGGATACAAAACTCTTGGCTGACGGCCACTTTCTTTTAGCACTTGAAAATTATGTATCACTTCCTTCTGACTTCCATGGTTTTGAAGAGTCATTTGAATTGCACTCCTCCACTGGTAAGGTGTCATTGCTTTCTCAGTGCTCTCGAGAAATTTTCTGTGTCTTTGGTTGACAGAACTTGACTGAATGTGTATTGTCATAAAATTCTTTGTGTTTACCCTGTTTGGGACTCATTCAGCTTATTGAATCTATAGGTTTATGCCTTTAGCCATTATTTCTTTGAATACTTTTCAGCCCTTCATCTTTCTTCTCTCCTTCTGGAACTCCAACAAAATGAATATTAAATCTATGGTTATAGTCCAGTAATTCCCCAGGGTTCTGTTTCCGCTTTTGTTTCAGTCTATTTTTTTCTTTTGTGTAGATGAGAAAATTTTATTTTTCTATTTTTAAGTTCACTTATTGTTTTCTCTATCTTCTCCATTCTTTTTCTGAGCTCATTTATTTTAATTATGGTATTTTTAGTTCTATATGTATTTTTTTGCCTCGGAAGCTTTCTCTTTCTTTGCAGAGAAACTTTTTTTTTTTATTTCAAGAGTGTTCATAGTTTCTTGTTAAAGCACTTTTATAATTGCTGCTTTAAAATCCTTGTCAGATAATTCTAATGTCTGTGTCATCTTGAGGTTGGTGTCTCTTAATTGTCATTTCTCATTCAAGTCAAGATTTTCCTCGTTCATTTATGACAAGTGCTGTTCAATTGAAACCTGAATGTTTGGGTATTATACTATGAAATTCTGGATCTTACCTAAATAATCTATTTTACATGGCAGCTTCCTTCGACGCTGCTCTGGTTTATTACTGGTTTATTGCTGATATGTAGGGATGAAAGTCTGAGTTTCCCAGTTGGCCTTTGTTTCTAGGTAGCAGGGCACAGATGGCCCTCAGTACTTCTGGGAAGAGGTGGGAATTCAGGACCTCCACTAAGTCTCTGCTGATATCATGGATATCACTGTGATTCCACATCATTCCTCAAATATCATGGTCCCTGACCTGTCTGCCTTTTTACTCCACCTTTCAGAGCCTTCTAATGTTTATTTTATATATAATGTCCAGGAATTTTAATAGTACTTGACAGAATAGAAAAAAAGGTATGTCTACTCCATCTTTTTTTGAATCTTATACCCCTAATCTCATTTTCTTCACAAGTCTAGTTCTTTCTACTGTGCAATTTTGCATAATGCAGTGATTTTTAAGAATGTATATGTAGCATGATAGCTCAACTGACTGTATATTACCAAGTGGTCAAATTTAGTTTCCAAACCAGACATCATATGCCTCCTAATATGTTATAATATGAACTACACAGCATCACCTGTAAAGAGTTCTCACCAAATATCTTGAACCTGAATCTAGACTTATCTCCATGGTAAAGAAAAATAGGGAGAGAGATAAGTTAAATGACACCAAAAGGAAACAATTAGATAAATGCAAAATGTCAGCCAGACAGCTCTGGTTGAGTTCTGTTTTGAAGAAACCAACAATAAAACACATTTTCAGTATGACTGGGCAATTGATTAGAT
This sequence comes from Perodicticus potto, assembly GCA_963574655.1. Classification (NCBI taxonomy): domain Eukaryota; kingdom Metazoa; phylum Chordata; class Mammalia; order Primates; family Lorisidae; genus Perodicticus; species Perodicticus potto. The sequence continues at coordinate 5,648 of CAUYRH010071132.1, read as the reverse complement.
ACCAGAGTGTTACATGATATTATGGAACTATTGTTAATTTTCAGAGTAATAATATTGTTAATGTTAAGTCATAAAATGTCCTTATTTGTTGTAAATAAAAGCTTAAGTATTTAGAAATGATATATCCTGAGGTCTGTAATAGTCTTTAAAGTGCTTATATATATATACTTACATATATGAGGATATATTTGAGAAAAAATGGAAATATGTATGAAAGTATAAGAAAGCAAATAGGACAAAATGCTGTGGGTGTTCATTATATTAATCTTTGTACTTTTCGTGTGCTTGACATTTTTCATATTTTGTTATTTTTACAGTTTTACGAAATTGACATGTTAAAGGACTTAAAATATTTTTACCTGCTTTTTTCTATGGAAATTTCATGACCCTAACCCTCAGAGTCCATCTACCTTGCTCGCACCAACTGGATATCCTCCACTCTCTCACTGCTCTGTGTTTTCTGTTATAAAAAGCACTCTTAGCTCAGGCGGCCTATGCCCATCTTCGGGATTCTTAGCATTCCTCCAGGACATAAGACTCCCATTGTATTCTCTTCTCTGGCCTCATAAGGGAAATTGAGTATAACTTTTTCTCTCTTACTTGGTTGTTTTTTTTCTTTGAGTGAAGGAACAATCAGATTAAAGTGAAATCTGAAAAAAAAAATGGAATTGTGTTTAATGATCACGAAGAGAAGAGATGATGTTCTAGAAGTTTGAGACTTAGGAATAAAGAGCCAAAAATTTTAGCACGGATCAACAACCCAGATGGGGAGGCAAAGCCTTGAGAAAGATTATAAAACCTGTATACCCAAGTCCTGCTTCCATGCAAACGTGGGCACAGCCAGCCTCTCTCTCCCTCCTCTTTGACAACTTGGAGCTGCTGAATCTGAGCCAGGACCACAGGAACAGATAACTAAGCATACCAGACATAGGTGGCCGCTCATGTGCACATTGGTGCAGCGATAGCAGAGAAATCTCAAAGATGGAGGGGGTGGGGGACAGATTCAGGAGAAGAGTGGAGGCATTTAGGGGTGGTTATGAAACTTTTCTGGCCTTTTCCCCCTCCTTTTTCACTGGTAGAGGTGATTAACTGTTGCGCATCCAGAAATAGTTTAAGCTAAACATAGCACAGCTGGCAGGTTTTATGATAAAATAGAACTTGGGAATCCTGCCTCTTAGCTGTATCCTTCCCTTGGGTAATTGTCAATGCTATGAACTGAAACCAGGGTCAACCTTTGGAATTGAGTGTAAGATCTTGTCTCTTTACCACAGAAAGAAAAGTTTTGTTCTTACAGTGATGCAACCTATCTAAAGTCAGAGGGATCTTTTCTTTAGTAATCATCAATGATTTCTACAGGTAGAAGAGATCATTTTTAAGACGATTTGGTCAGTATTCTAGATTTTATAGATGAGGACTCTAGGAGTCACCCAAGCTCACACAGCTAGCTGGTGATAAAGGTAAGACAGTGCAGTGCTCTTTTCACTATAGTAGGTGGCTTCTCCCGTGAGAGTATTATTAAACAGGAACATAAGTAGAATATGTTTACAATTCAGAAGAGGCTGTACGTTGGCCTAATTGAAACCTTGCAAAGCTCTTGTTAGGGTCTTGGAGGTGGGGAGAAGGCCCAGGCTAGATAGGCAATGCACCCCATAAGATATTCAGAGCCTTTAGTGAGAGGCAGGTGTTGGTCTTTCTCCCCTTTAGGTTGTGTGATCTCAGGGATGCTTGGGTGTGCCATCTGGGCATTGAATTTATGGGTGGCTGTGTGGATGGAGGTGTAGAGACAGTATTCCTGGGCTCTACACATTATGCCAGAAAACAGACCAGAAAACAGGAAATGTGGCTGGGCAAAATCACCACTCTGAACCCACAATGGGTACAGGTAGAAGAAATTGTTCCCTACCTCCAGCCTTACTCCAATCCATCCTGTATGGGATTCCATGAACCTTTTTTTTTATTATGTTGTTGTTCAGTCCAACCCCCTTGGAAAATATTTATTTAACTATTTTTATTTATTTTATTTCGGAATAATTCAGACTTACAGCAACATTAGAAAAATATTGTATTGGGCAGGGCCTGTGGCTCAAAGGTGTAGGGCGCCAGCCCCATATGCCACAGGTGGCGGGTTCAAACCCAGCCCCAGCCAAAAACTGCAAAAAAAAAATATTGTATTGAATTTTTATATACTTTTTACTCACATGCCCACCCTGTTAACATTTCATAGAGATGATTTGTCATTCTCTTTCTGAATCACTTGAAAGTACATTGAAGATATAATGTATCTTTATGACTAAATTCTTCAGTGTCAAATGAATTCATTTGGAGGCAGGGAGGTATGTCTATATTCCAAATTGTATTTATTCCTTCCTGATGAGGGAAGTTTGGGTTGCTTTCACCTACTGGGCTTTAATATTGCAATGAATCTGGGTGTGCAAATAACCCTACAGTTGAGCGTCTTTGTGAAGCCTTTATATCGGTGCCACATTCTGTGTCACTGGTCTGGTTGTCAGTACCAAACTCTTCTGATTACCTTAGGTGGCTTTGTTTAGAAAGCAGGAACTGTGAAGCCTCCAACATTATTTTCTTTGATTTTAATTTCAATAGATTTAGGGAGGACAAGTGGACTTTTTTACATGGATATATTGTAAAGCGATGAAGTCTGGGCTTTTAGTGTATCCATCCCCTGAAGAGTGTACATTGTACTCAATAGGCAATTTTTCAGCCCTCCCCTCCCTTCCAGCCTCTCCCCTTTTGAATCCCCAAGGTTCATTATACCACTCTGTGTGACCTTGCATAGCCACAGATTAGCTTCCACTTATGATAGAGGACATACTTGATTTTCCGTTCCCGAGTTAGGATAGGCCTCCAGTTCCATCCAAGGTGTTAGACGGATGAATACTATTCCACGGTGCATATGTGTATGTAAACATTTTCATTATCCACTTATCAGTTGATAGGCACTTAAGTTGATTCCACATCTTTGCCATTGTGAATTGTACACTGATAAATATTTCAGAGCAGGTATATTTTTTGATACAATGATTTCTTATTTTGGCAGATATCTGGTGGTGAGATTTCTGGATCAAATGGTAGATCTGCTTTGCGTTCTTTGAAAAATCTTCAGACTGCTATCCATAGAGATTGAACTAATTTGCATCCCACACAGTGAATAAGCATCATCTTTTCACTGTATATCTTTTTTATTTACCTTGTAGAAGAGGCGGTCCATGCGACTGTTCCTGTTAGCTCTGGTGAAACAGTGCTTCCCATATTCTGTCACTCCCAGCTTTCCTGAGGCATAAGACTTTATCTTTCCTTTCTTCTCCACATCGGCAACAAATTTCCTTTTTGCCACCTGTCTTCTTTGAGCATAACACAGATTGATGAACTTCTCTAATTTGTCCCATCCATTTCTGCTTGGGCGGTGCACCCCCCACGGAATGTTCCCAGGCCCACCAGTGGACCTCTGCTCTCCAGGCGCTGCTGTGGGCACCGGCTGCAGCTTGGCACAGGAGCTGACAGGAGAGCAGCTTGCTAATGAGGGTGGTGGATGGGACATACCGACTCCCACTCTTCTCTTATTTTCTTAAAAGACTTTAGAGGCTACGTTATTGGCACAATAAAATCTTATTTCCGTAACATGATATATTAACCACCTTCATGATCTGGCCCCTTTCTCAATGTTAAGTTTTTGAAGTGAAGATATTTTCAGCTGCCTATGGCAGAAAATTCTGATGTGAAGGATTTAAAACAGAGATCTCCCAAGTGGCAGACATGTATCTGGACTACGTGCAAGATGGCCTGTTGGAGTATAAGGTAAAAATATTAGAACAACTCATAGAGACCAAACTTTATTAATATTTAATGTAAGAATCGATATGGTGGATCCACTCAGTCCTTATGCCACAGAGTAGCAATCAAATCTCCTGCCAGACACTGCCAGTGGGAAGAGCTGAAGTCCCAAACTGGGAAGCATTGACCTTGTACAGTTCATATACATTTGTCTTAGTAAATTTATAGATCTTGTAATCAGCTTTTTTTTTCCTCCTGAGGGAAGGGAGCTTGGTAAAGATAATGAGCTGAGTAATTTTTTTCTCTTAATTTTTTATTGAAGTATAGTTTATAAGACTAAAATTTTTATAATTTTTCATAATTTTGCCTTATGTAGAACTTCAGAACTTTGTACTGATGAAATAAAACAATATACTCTTTCATGTTTGGCTTATTTGCTCACCATTTTGTTTTTTGGGATTCGAGTGTCATGCGTGTGTATTTTCTTGACTTGCCAAGAAGATTTCAATTCATTTCCCAAACTCTCAACCAGTGTATATGAGAATTAGGTTGCTCCATATCTTTCTAACGCTTGATGTTGTCATGCCTTTTAATTTTAGTCATTTTGGCAAAATAATATTTCATTAGGGTTTTAGTTCGCATTTCTCTGATGACTATTGATGTTGAGTACCTTTCTGTACGCTTGTTAGACATTTATATATCTCCTTTTATGAAATGTCTAAGTCGTTTGTCCATTTGAAAAATTTTTCATTGACTTTGTTATTAATTTATAGGAGTTCTACATATAATTACTACTTGAGAAATATTTATTGCAAATATTCTCCTCTAATCTGTGACTTGTCTTTTCATTCTTATAGTAGTGTCATTGGATTAATAGAGGTTTTCACAATTTTGGTAAAGTAGAACATATATTTGTTTCTTGTTGGGTTAGTACTTTCCATATCCCATCTAAGCAACTTTTGCTCAATTATGAAGATATTCTCTCATGCTTTATTCCAATATAGAATGAAAGGTAAATAGGCACATGGTCAAAAAAAACCTGATCCTATTGACCCACAAATGGATTAATAAATTGTGGTATATGTATATCATGGAATATTATGTAGCCTTAAAAAAAGATGGAGATTTTACCTCTTTCATGTTTACATGGATGGAGCTGGAACATATTCTTATCAGCAAAGTATCTCAAGAATGGAAGAAAAAGTATCCAATGTACTCAGCCCTACTATGAAACCAAGTTATAGTTTTCATATGAAAGCTATAACCTAATTATAGCCCAAGAATATGGGGAAAGAGGATAGAAAGGGTAGGGGAGTGGGGAGGATAGGTGAAGGGAGGGCAATTGGTGGGACCACACCTATTGTGCATCTTACAAGGGTACAGGTGAAACTTACTGAATGCAGAATATAAATGTCTTCACATAATAACTAAGAAAATGCCATGAAGGCTATGTTAACCAGTTTGATGAAAATATTTCAAATTGTATATAAAACCAGCACATTATACCCCCTGATTGCATTAATGTACACAGCTATGATTTAATTAAAAAAAAAAAAACAATAAAACACAAGTAGAGCATAAGGTTAGCTGGAGATGGACCTCAGGTAGCATTTTGTCACAACCAAATGAAAGGCACAGTGCAGGCCTCTCAAGGATCACACCCTCGTTCTTTCTCAGATAAGCTATTTTGTTAAATGTGCGTTAGATGGATCTCTGTGTTTGTGTCCCCAGAGTACTGTTTTGACATTGGATGTGTGTTAAAAATGTAAGGCCTAAAGGAGGAGATGGGGAAAGACGGGGAGAGGAATGGAGAGAGCTTCTCTCTCCCCACTTGAATTCTCTCCCTCTACCAGGAG
>CAUYRH010071131.1:0-40409 GCA_963574655.1 Perodicticus potto | reverse complement strand
CTCCAATTCCTGGGCTCAAGCGAGTCTCTTGCCTCAGCCTCCCAAGTAGCTGGGACTACAGGTGCCCGCCACAACACCCGGCCATTTTTTGGTTGCAGCCGTCATTGTTGTTTGGTGGGCCCGGGCTGGATTCGAACCTGCTGGCTCAGGTGTATGTGGCTGGTGCCTTAGCCCATTGAGCCACAGGCGCCGAGCCAGGATCTGGATTTCTCACTTGGACTAGTGATGTCAGAAACTGAATCTCAATGTTGTAGAAGACTCCTTATTTTATGCTTGTTGGGTTTCCTTTGTTAATTTTCTTTGCACTTTCTCTTTAGCGTCCTTGAGAAAATTTTAGATTATATAAGTAGTTGCCGATCTGTAGTAGAACTCCACTACCATTGTATAAGTAGTTGCCTGTCTACAATAGACCTCCACTACCATTCATTTTGATACAGTATTTGGTACCATGGTATACTTTTTTGTTTTAATGTATATTGATTAATACAATGTGAAAACATCATATCATACTATACTGCACTTACCAAGCATTTCTTCTAATTTGGTTATGGCAGGTTCATTCACATTAAATATACATTCATTATTTCTAGGAGAAAAGAATTCATAGGCTTTGTTATTGCATAAAACATGGGGAAAAGAAAATGTCCATTATTGTACTGTGTTGCTGAATGTAGATACTGCAAGAGTACTTTTCAAGAGTCTCCCTTGAGGGCGATCTTACTTCCAGTTTCATCTTTTGGACCCATAAGAGACAGGACTGTGAGGGTTTACACATTAAGCTTTATTAAATTTGCACACTTTGGAGAGTATTGATGTATCTATACATATATATACTCTTATGTGTGTCATATATATAATCTATAGGTATGTATCTGTATGTCGTAAAGCTGCATACATACACATTATAGTTCCCCAAAAGTCTTTCTTGTAATTCATCTATATATTTTAATAGTAAGTCAAATAGTGGCCTAGCATACTTTCTTTCTTTGCTTCAATTCTGTTTTTATTCACAACCATATAAAATTTTCAGGGCAAGTTATACAGACTTACCTAATTAGGGGATGGATAAGTAAAGTACAATATAAAGTTAGTAAATTGTGATCTAGTATGATCACACATTTTTGTGTCTCTGGAATTTGGGCTCAAATGTCACTGACGTTCTTGCCCCTTTAGCACCCAAGGATCCCAGCCAATACTTACACCTTCTTCTTCTGCACCACACCAAGCCTTACAAAAGCTGCTAAGGCATTTTTCTGCACATCAGAAGATAATACATCATAACACTGAGAGGCACCTAGCATAGAGGATGAGGAAGAGTTAGTCAATGGATGACTTTTTGTACTCAACTAAAACAAATTATAACCCACAGAGGTATGACTGACCTTGATCAAGAAGCTGACTTGTGAATTTTCTGATTGCAGCCAAGTACTGTTTTTCACTGAAGTAGTCCTCTTCTTCACTCAAGAGGTATTTGCAAATTATCTGATTATAAGAGGAAGGATAAGTGGAACAGAGAAAGTATAGCCAAATACAACAGAACAGTAAATATCTTTTGGTTGCCCCTTTTAAGAGAATGACTTATCATATTAGAGCACCCTAAAGATTCTCAAGCCTGTAACAGAAAAAAGCTGAAGAACTTTTAGAACATCTTTTTTGAGCTTGTATTATTTCTTACAATTAAAAAAAGAGTTTAAAATGATTCAGTATTAAAGCATAATTATTCATAGTAATGAGTTGCAAGTTAATTACTATCAGCTTAATTCCTTATGCTACTTAGAAAATGACAAGCCAGATTTCTATAATTTCCTGGTGTTTCTTTTTTCCTCCAAATATATCTAACAAAGTGCCAGGCCCTAAAATACTTGATTTTTACTGTAGGAAGAGGAATAAAGATAGAACTAACACTTATATTTTGCTGGTGTTCAGCAAATACGACATTTTGTCTGAGCTCATGGACCACAAATACCACTCTGCCAGGAAGTCAGTCCTAGGGCCCGTGGCTGGCACACATATAAACAGAGCTGCATGTTACTGAATTCTCTTGTCTCACACATGTGCAAGGCCTCCCCTACAGTTTACGTTTAAAGCTCCCTCTCTCCCTCTGAGTCCGGCACAATTCCTGCTGGGCACGTAATCTCTCTTTTCTCTAATCACTCCCAAAAGCTCTGACAAACTCACATACTTGTACTTCAACTTTTTTTTTCTTTCCAATATTAGAATTTAGCAATATAACTTTCTCTATGTATCATTCAAGTCTTGCCTTTTCTAAGTGCATACTTTATGTCAAACTCCTTGCTACATACTATGAACAAAACACATAGCTACAGTATGACAATGTTTGGGTGTAACCGTAGTCAATTGAATACTGGGCTCATGGCATCACTAAGTTGTTATTCTCTTGGAATAGAGACCAAAAGAATAACATATAGGGGGGAGCTTGGTCTCTTGGTAAAGGACCAAGCTTCCCCCTATATGCAGGGAGCATTTCACCTCTCACAATCATTCATCATATTGGTCCATCTCTACAGTTCTACCATTTGCCTAGGGAAGATATTTTCCCTTCAGATCAGAAATATGCAGAGTGAGAAAGGCTTTGTGTGTTCAACATAGGGAAGGTCAAGAAGAGTGCTGAATTTACACACCTGATAACATTCCACAAAAGGCTTAAAGAGTCCTATTAAAAATTCCAACACAGTATTTCCTTTCTCCGTTACTAGGATATCCCTCGTAGTCACTTGTATGGCCTCACTTTTACAAAGCAGGTAACAGCCTTCTTCAAAGTCCTGGCAGGGGAAGGAGAAGCCATCAGACACTCACTCTTTTAGGTTAATGTTTACAGTGCTGATCTCAACTTACACAGCCAGACGCCCTTCCACAACACCTCCCCACACCCCTGCCAGAACAATTCTGGAGGTTAAGACAGTAGCCAGGGAAGCATTTGATCTAACATTCAAAATATTGACCCTCAAACACAAAAATGTAGAAAACTCTTAGAAATCATGACCTGGGTGATGGATTTTCTTTCACTCTGCACAGCCGCATTCCTTAAAGAGGAAGCTCATATAGCAAGTCTTGAAAATACTTAAGAATTTTTATGCTCAAAACCTGCAACACTCCTGCCCTCACTCTCTACCAATAAAACCAGGCCTTAGCAATGCACAGCACACCCCTCTTGTCTACTCTGTCACTCCCTGTCCCAGCCAACCAGCAGCCCTGCTCTGGGAGCCTGGCAGCTCCTCAGTTGTCCACACCACCAGGCAAGAACATCATTCGCCACTCTCAAAATGAAAGGCATATGCCTGGGTAACTCATTCCCACAGGTGTTAACAGGGAAAATGAGTGCTGATTTTTTTAAATGATAGAGTTAGTTTATTTACAGTGCCCTCACTAAAGGTTACGAGAACCATTCCTCTCACCAAATTACCAAATCGTCCCTAAATCATTAGGTGAACTTGACCTGGGTTTACAGTCTGCTAAACTGTGTGCACTAGTCTCTCTTCATGCCTGCTCTGCTTCACCTTGAAGAGAAGGATAACACAATGCCTGTGACAAGTCTGTGGATTCATGATTAATGTTTCTAAAACTCACACTGCAGGCATACCTGTCCTTCGTTGTAAAGAATTTACCTTTAACATGTTTCCTGGAAGGAAGATGAACTCATCTGAAAAAACATCACGTAGGAAACCGAAGCAACTGTAGATGTCCTCTAGAAATAAATTAATCACATAAAATTACAACACTGCTTTTTAAACTTTCAAGTCCATGATATGCCCAAATGCTGTATTTTGAAGGCATCATTTTTATTCATATAACAGGGACAAGAATTAAGTTCCCCTAAAAGGAGAAAAAATTGATCCAAATTTTACCTATAAATTAAACTAGTCCAGCATAGTTTTAAATAACTGAGCAGGCCTGCAGGCCTGTAATCAGTTAGTCTGGCAACAAGCAAGAAACCGTAGTCCTTAGAAGTCAAGGCACTTCACTTCCCCTGCCTCGCCATTCCCTAGTAGAGAAGGAACTAATTTTTTAATTGCCCTCTATATTCACATATCCAGAGATCTTTACCATATCTTCAGCACTTTTCCTTACAATCACCTGAGAACTTTGAAAAACTAAGACCAGAGCAGAACACCAATGGCTTGCCCATACCCCAGACCAAGTGAAGGACCTTTGGGGTGAGGCTCACCCCGCCCTCTCCATAATTCTAACATGTGCCCTGGGCAGACACCCCTGGGTCTTGAGTATAGGCTCCTGAGAAGGAGAACTGAGTCTTACTAATTTTTCCATTCCTCAGTGCAGCTAGAAAGCTACTGTGCATATAGTAAGCACTCACAGATTGCTGGACAGCTAACCCACTCCACCTGCCTCTGAAGGACGAGGGAGCTGCTACAGTCTGAGCTGTTAATAGCCTCAGACCAGGAATAGCCTGAGACCTGTGCTGAAATGCCAGATCCATCTTTGAGTAACTGGTAACTTTCTAGGCCTAATCTTCCTTATTCACAGCAGGAAAGGGTTAGATTAGATGATTTCTAGGCCCTTCCAATTCCAGAATTCTAAGCAGATAACATGTATTTAGGGAACAAAACTAACTTTTCCTGAGTGCACAGGCCTGTTCCTTACTGGAGAATGGGCTACACGGATGTGGCTGAATACCACAAGGCTTTAAATGTTGTACCCTACAGGGAAAAGAGTGGTCAGGCCTGTCCTAAAAATTCAACATCACAGTCCTGAAAGTTACCTTTCCTGAACCCAGGTGTCATCTGCAATGCTACAGCTACTAAGGACGGACGGACAAAAATGTTGAGTAGCTGGTTCCTATAAGCAGAGCACATGAGGAGAGTGACGTGCTGGAAAATAAGTCCATCAACCACTTCTGAGTCTCCGGCATCCACTTTCAGAATCACCTGGTCTCTGACAAGAGTGGCAATGTTGGAGTGCAGAAGAATGCTGGACTGGACCACTTCTTCAGCAGCTTCATTGTCTACATACAAAGACAAGTTATTCCTATGAGATGGATCATTGCAGGAGTCCTAGGCCTTGAATGGTTAATGCTATTAATAGTAGCTGCACAGACATTTATTTTCAAGTATCAGGTTTTAGTCTTTACCATTTGAGATAACAATATAGTATGGAAGAAAATCTGAACAGTACTATTTGATAAATCAAATCCCAGTCTAAGAACATGTAACATTCTTATCTATACCAAATCTGTCTGCCATTCTGAAATGTATGTAAGTTCCTACTCTGCAAATCAATACTTCCTCTACATCAGGAGCTAAAGGTATCCGGAGTTTTGTAACAACAAGTCACATAAACTGGAACATCACAGGCATGTGAATGCAATAATACTAAGACAAAAAGGCCCATGATTTAGTGTAATGAGTACATTAAGACATATTTCACACACGTATGCTCACACTTCATACACACAAACACACACACTTTGCTGAGACTTATATTGCCAAGGAGGCAAGAATATCACCTTGCAGGTGGACCAAAGGGCAATCCAAAGAGATAACGGTCCTACCATGAGGCCCCCCTGAGCACAGCGGTATACCAAGGAAATTCCCTGTTCTCTCCATATCGAAGTGAACTAAAGCAGCTACCTCATGTAGTCAACCACTCAACACCACACTGGCCTGCAGAAAGCCCAGCAGCTAGAACTGCAGAAGCATAATGAAGAGATGGCAATATTTAACAACTAACCTCAGCATGGGAAATCAAAAACCTGTTCTAAATTACGAATTCTATTTAGCCATTCCCACTATTCTGTCACTTGAATAGCAACCCTCACTTTATTATAGTAGTAAGAGTTACCATAGTGCCTGAATAGTCACTCTTAGCTATGAATTAGTCACTTATTTATCTCATATTGAAAAAGTAAAACACTTTAGAAAGACAAGTATCTATATTTTCACATGTTCCTGGGCCAACAGTGATGGGCTTAGCACTTCACCTGTTTCTCCCAACTTTCAACACTCTTCACCTCGTAGCAGAAACAAGTCCTTCTCCTGCACCTAGCCTTTCACAGTACTGAGAACAGATGTCTGACTCATCTTTTGTTCCCTAATGGTGAATGGCGTGTGACAGTGATCCCGCCTGGACACCTGGCAGCTATACCTTGGCAGTGCCCCTGTTGTGGTCCAAGACTCTTTACTTCTTATCCGGGCACGGCAGCCTCGGGCCTTGTCTTCCCTCCTCTAGTCTCTCCCACTGAGTCCACTTTAAAACTGATACCAGGTTATTTTCCAAAGGCCGATCTACAATTTTTCTCTGCTTAAAAACTCGAAGTGCTTCCACTAAACTAGAGGTTTCAGTCCAGAACCCAAAAGCCCGCGGAGATGTCTGACCAGCCATCTCCATGTCTACATCTTCCACCACTCCCTCTCCTGCAGCCAACATTTTAGCACCACCAATGCATCTTTGGTGCCTAGGCCACCCACTGCCTTGGCTCGCCCCATCTTCCTGAAGAACTCCTACTTTTCTGTCAAGCTTAGCTCGAGGGTCACTTGTATGAAATCTTTCTGAGTTTGGCCCTTTCCACCACAGAAGTCTCCAGCACTCTCCACAGCAAGTCTATAGCTCCTCATCTCCATCTCAATGAACACTCATTGCTAGTTTACACATCACCCACACACCCTCCTTTCTACAAATCAGGACAACCTCCAGGACAAGGATCACACTTGTTTGCTCTGTACTGCTGGCAGTACCAGCACCAGCCGGGACTCAGCACAGGACTGATGAGTAAAAAGGACATACCTAAGAATAACTGTCTAGACTTGAAAGGATTGCATTTCCAACTCTAGTCTGTATGACTGCAAAACAAAAAGACGGAAACAACTTAAGCTAACTATTGTTACATATCCCATACTCCTCATAGTAGCCATTCCTCCAATGAGGTTTTTACACAGTTGTTATTACCAGAGAATTGCATAAAGTTCTACAGAACCTGACCTTTAATCCTTACAATGCAGGGAGACCAATGGGCTGCAAATATAATGTAGTTTAATGAAGCAGGTGTGAAGGGAAGTAGTTGTGGACTACAAGAGGATCTGTGTCTTCATTGTCTATCCTGCTGGGTGCCAAGGAGACAGCATTCTAGTCCTCAAGACATTTAGGCTCTTGTGAGGGGAAGAGACATGTAAACAATTATTCCTTAATAACCAATATGCTGTGTCCGACATCCTACAGCGCTAAGAACAGATTGGGTGTTCTTTCTTACTCTGACCAATGCTTTACCAAACGTCTCCTATAAGTTTTTCTGGTCTAGGCTACAACTTCTGCAAATTAAGCAAGCATTCTTACCACCTATGTCTCACCTACATACCAGGCCAAACAAGAAACCCTCCGAACACCTGGGCTAAGCTTTTCAGCCATAATGTCTTTTCCACCAGAGCATCAAAGTCCATGGATGGCCGGTTCTGAAGTAGAACAGCAACTGTTAGGGACCAGGGGCTCAGAACCAGGTTTTCAATTTGCAGAAGCTGCATTTTGTAGGCAACTTCAGTGACAAAGGCATGCATGTCCGCGGACTGCTTCTGAGGAATGTATCTAAAAGGAAGAGCACAGACAACAATTACAGCTCTACTGCCTGGAAGATGGGAACGAGAGAAGACAACCCTTCACAGGGCTTCTCAAGACTTTCTACCCACTGAATTCTAAGTCACCTGCAAGAAGCATTCCTTCACTTTGTTACAGCGTAACGTGCCCAGACATTCTGAGGGTTATGTTCTTGAGAAATGATTAAAAAACCATCAAGGGTCCAGTTATTCTCAATTCTAGGCAAAAAACTTTTGTTGCTTTATTGACAGGACGTATCACATGAGGGAAAATTGATGCCTTCCCCAGAAGACTGAACTACTGGAAAGGCCATTCAGTTTGCCTGACCTCATATTGTAGATCACCAAACTTTGAAGTTTACAATGAGGCCAACACAGAGTTGACTGTGTATGACCTAAAAGCAGCCACATAATAAGGGAGCTCAAGGTGAAAGCTGCAGCCAGGCTGGGTGCTCTGCACTAGATAACAATTGGCAAACCAACTTGGGATCTAGGGACAGAGGCCTGTTGCAGCAAAAAGCTAACATTTGCTTCTGAAATGATCAACGTGGCTGTTGGGGAATTGCTGAAGCTACCAATAAACTATAGCGAGGCTGAGGCATGTGAGGCCTGAGGCACAAGTGGTCTGTCTCCCTTACGTACAGGAATATTTCTTTAAATTAAGAAAACTCAGGCTCAGCGCCTGTGGCTCAATGGGCTAAGGCGCTAGCCATGTACACCTTGAGCTAGAGGGTCGAATCCAACCCGGCCCGCCAATCAACAATGATGGCTGCAACCAAAAAATGGCCGGGCATTGTCGTGGGCGCCTGTAGTCCCAGCTACTTAGGAGGTGGAGGCAGGAGACTCGCTTGAGCCCAGGAAATGGAGGTTGCTGTGAGCTGTGATGCCACAGCACTCTATCCAGGGTGACAGCTTGAGGCTCTGTCTCAAAAAAAAAAAAAAAATTAGCCAGGCATTGTGGCGGGTGCCTGTAGTCCCAGCTACTCGGGAGGCTGAGGCAAGAGAATCGCCTAAGCCCAGGAGTCAGAGGTTGCTATGAGCTGTGTGACGCCACGGCACTCTACCGAGGGCAATAAAGTGAGACTCTGTCTCTACAAAAACAAACAAAAAAAAAAAGAAAAAGAAAAAAGAAAACCCAAACGTATATCTATATAGCTTACATCCTGAAAGAACCTAATACATTTTCTTGCCCATAAAACTACTAACATTCTTGAGAATAAAGAATCATTTCCACTCATTATTATTATGTGATCCTTTCTAGAATAAAAAATAATACTTAGTACATACTTTGGCTGGCCTAACAATGCTCAACAATTCTTGTGCTTGTTTGTTAATAATGGCATCATTTCTTCCCACTTTGTTAGTTCCCCTGGGAAAAGTGATCAGTGTCTGACTTTGCATGTTTGACATGTTTCCCACAACTGGTCATTGTTGTGGCAAACCTGTAATTCTTTACTTGAAGCTTTCTGCTGATGACAATTCAACAACACAGCATCCCTGGTAATTTGCTGTGTGAGCTTAGGTAAACCAAGTATTAGTCTCACAAGTGGTCAACTCAAGAGTCACAATTAATGCTTTTAGGTTTTAATCCTTATTTGTATGACAGTTATTAAAACAGGCCTTTCACCTTGGAACCAAGTTATACGGACTCCGATTCATCCTCCCAGCTGCCAGAGATCGAAGTGACACAGGGTCTCCAAAGTATACATGGATGCTTCCAAAATTTTCAGAGAGAATCCTTCTGGCTTTCAACAGTCCCTAATAGTACCATAGGAGTGGAAAAGGAGTATATTTAGAAATTAATTGACATATAAGTTAGTATAGTCTCTGAATTCAAATAAAATTAAGTTTAGCCATCCTTTACGTACACTTGTAGATTCTTTTGGCTTAGGAACCCCTAGAAGCTCATATACATAAAGACTTTCTTCCAGTATCTTATCATAACTGATGCTAATTGGAACAAGGTAGGTATCAAAAACTTCTCTTTTAAAAAATGGCTCCATTACAATATTCAGAAGACCTGTAAACACAGGGAGAAACATTTACTATACATATTGAAGCCTAGAGCAGCCAGTTACGTGTTTTTGCCACATAAACAGAAAAATAATAAAAGTATACTTTATACACTAAACCCATAAATATAAAGTTAAGTAATTACACTTACAAAGAAAACATGTCTTGTTAAAAACAAGGTATAGAGTTCTACATAGCAGCTATGAGGACACCACACCTAAAGCTTTGGGTGTTTTTCCTTCTGATCTGTAGTGACCTACCAAATTTAGGAGTCAATGTCTTGGCAGAACGGCTTCTTGTTCCTTCGAGGAAAAATTCAACAGGAGCATAACCATTCTTTAAAGAGAAAACACAAACAAAACAAAACACAAAACCCATTGCCTACTAGCAAAATGATGAACGCCCTTTTGATTCCTTGTCCCAGGCTCCCTCCCAAGCTACCTGAATAAATATTGCTTACAGTGAAACTTGAACAAGAGAGTCATACAGATTAAACAGATTGCTGAGCTTATGGACATTTCTTGAGGGGAAAAAACAACCCAGTGGTCTGTTCAGAAGTTAAAAAATTAAATCTGCAAATACCAGTGAAAAGAAAATATAGCTTGAAAGTACTCAGTAATTATCTGCATTTACCCGTAGCATAGTTTTTACATATTCAGAGAATACAGCCCAGTAGAGTTTATTGCCACCAAAGGTGCGTCGCATGAAAAAGGCACCCGACATTCGTAGCAGCTCACCAATCATTTTCATTCCCAGGAAATCTAAAAAATAAGAGACAGGTTAATATTTATTTGCAGATCTTGGAACTTTCTATAATGATCTAAAATCAGACCTTGTGAAGACAGATTTCATGTATGTGAAGGCAACAAAGTGAGACTCTTTCTCAAACAAACAAAAATTTAAAAAAATTAAGAAATATTCCTATGATATTAATAATTATACTTTCTGAAATTAAAATCCTTGTGAGAGGGTGGCACCTATGGCTCAAAGGAGTAGGGTGCCGGTGCATATACTGGAGGTGGGGGATTCAAACCCAGCCCCGGCCAAAAAAAAAAACTGCAAAAAAAAAAAAAAAAACCAATAAAAAATAAAGAAAGAAAAAATAAAATCCTTGCGAGACATCTAGTGGAATTATGAAGAGACTCTGTAGGCTGGGTGCTCACTGGGAGGATACCTGTGTCACTCTGTACACATATGCTACCAGGCCAGCTAGCAACCAGAGAGGACAGCAGCGTAACATGACAATATAACAACGTTCATGATGCTGATTTCTTTAGCCAGCCCTGTTTAACTTGACAACAGACAACATGTGTCCTTCATGCCCTGGAAAGCCTGGATATATCACCTTTCTTTTAGTGGAAGAGATGAATAAAGCAAGCTTGGTATGAGTGGAAGAGTTCTATCAGCAGTTTTTTTTTTTTTTTTGGTAGAGACAGAATCTCACTCTATCGCCCTCAGTAGAGTGCCGTGGTGTCACACAGCTCACAGCAACCTCCAACTCCTGGGCTTAGGCGATTCTCTTGCCTCAGCCTCCCGAGTAGCTGGGACTACAGGCACCCGCCACAACGCCCGGCTAGTTTTCCGTTTTGCAGTTCGGCCGAGGCCAGGTTTGAACCCACCGCCTTCGGTATATGGGGTCGGCGCCCTACTCGATGAGCCACAGGTGCCGCCCTCCATCAGCAGTTTTAAAACAGTCCTCATCTCTGACATTTTTTACCTTACTATAAATAGTAAGGTAAAAATTCTACATTTTACATTTATTAATAAACATGTACACTTGACTGTCAGCTTTCCTGGCTACCCTGAAAGGGAGCTGATATACAATTTACTTGCCTTAGCTATCTTCCTTTAAGAATCTATCTCGGCTCAGCGCCTGTGGCTCAGCAGGCTAGGGCGCCAGCCACGTACACCTGAGCTGGTGGGTTCAAATCCAGCCCGGACCTGCCAAACAACAATGACGGCTGCAACCAAAAAATGGCCGGGCGTTGTGGCGGGTGCCTGTAGTCCCAGCTACTTGGGAGGTGGAGGCAGGAGACTCGCTTGAGCCCAGGAATTGGAGGTTGCTGTGAGCTGTGATGCCACAGTACTCTATCCAGGGTGACAGCTTGAGGCTCTGTCTCAAAAAAAAAAAAAAAAGTTGAAAACAATCAAAAGACCGCTTACACTACTTTTAAAGCCCCTGTTCTGAAGCCAAAAGGCAAACTTAGGAAAGAACGGCAAAGCAGTTACGGGGCGTGCCGTCAACAAATTAGAGAACTGAAATCCATCCCCGTCCCCACCTGTAGCCACCTTGTCCCTGGTTTCAAAGCACCTCCATGCAAACCGCTCACTTTGAAAGAGCTGCCTTGTGAGGTTAGCTTGAAGGACGTGACAGTGTTATCCATGCAAAGCATGGTCTTAGAATATGTGATTCAGAATGTGCAATTGAGGCTGTGGGCGGTGGCTCATGCTTATAATCCCAGCACTCTGAGTGTCCAAGACAGGTGGATTGCTTGAGCAAGACCCCTGTCTCTACAAAACAGAAAAACTAGCCTGGTGTGTTGGCGGGCCCCTTTAGCCCTACCTACTGGGGAGGCTGAGGCAAAAGGATCACTTGAGCCCAAGAGTTTGAGGTTGCTGTGAGCTATGATGCCGTGGCAGCTCACCCTACCCAGGGCGACAGAGTGAGACTCTGCCTCAAAAAAAGAAAAATAAAATGTGGAATTGAACATCTAATGTGTTCAGGGCCATGAAGAGCCTATGGTGAACCTGTACGCTGTGTGTGTGTGTGTGTGTGTGTGTGTGTGTGTGTATACCAGGGCGCATACGTGTGCGCTGGTGGAAAGAATGAGGAATCCATAACAAAATTTCCCCTGATGTAATAAGTTTCAAAATCATTTACAAAACACAATATTTTAAACTTTTCTTCTGTAATCCAAGCATGGAAAATTACACGGCGCTGCTGTCCCATTGGCAGACGCATAACGTATAAATCCAGTTTCCTTGGTTCTTCTCTATCCAACACACAGGGCTACTGCAATCTGGACTAATTAGCGGGTCGGCGCCTGTGGCTCAGTGAGTAGGGCGCCGGCCCCATATACCAAGGGTTCAAACCCAGCCCCGGCCAAGCTGGACTAGTTAGAATGACATTAATGGTAAAGCCCAATCCCTCAGTGGCACTTGCCACGTTTCCAAGTGCTCAGTGGCTACCCAACAGCACCAATTAGAGAACACTCCCATCAACAAAGACTGTCCCATTCTATTGGGCAGTGTTGGCCCAGACCCACCAGCTGCCCTGAACTTATTTCAGTGGACAGGGCCCTCTGAAGAGCTCTGAGGTTCAGCCAGGCACCATCTAGAGACCTCAGGCATGTCTGAGACCTTCTTTTCTCTATAAATATAGTCACAAGCTGCATAATGACATTTTGGTCAACGATTAACCACATATAGGCTATAGAACTGTGGTCCCTAGATCATAATGGCTGTACCATAGAGCCTAGGTGTGCAGTAGGCTAGAGCCTCCAGGTGTGTGGAAGTACATTCTATGACCTTCACACAACGATGGAATCGCCTGATAACACATTTCTCAAAAAGTGTTGCTTCATTGTTAAGTGTTGCCTTTTTGGGAGTCACAGTCCCTTTTAAGAAAAGTGGTAAAAAGAATGGATGTTCTCCACTAAATGAGCTTTCAAAAAAATTTTTTTTTCAGTTTTTCAGAGATATTCTATCTAATCTTCTAAAGCCCGTTCATGAACCACAGTTTAAAAACATCTGTTCAAACAAAAAAAATCATCACTTCCCGTGGCCTACAGAAATACAACTTTTCTGCAATAATAATTTTGGCCTGCCCTGAGTTAGCTGTTAGTCTTCTTCTTTTTTTTAATTTGAACTCATTAATTATAGACATCATCTTCCGCTCTCACATTAGCCAGAGAGAGGCTATGTGCACAAAAATATTAACTTAGAAAACTCTCCCATTAAAATACCAAGACAATTTGTTCTCCTCAAATCTTAGAGCATTCATTTGCCATCTGATTACAATATCATTTTCATCTAGAGCTACTAAATGAATTATAATTTACTTTTAATAAAATAATTATCTTGTGAAGGACAAATGTTGAAATGTTTATAGCCCTAGGAAGTAAGCGAGCTCTTTCAACTTGTGCAAAATTAAACGTAAACACAGCACCCACACAAATGTAGGCAGAACAGCAGCTAATGTACTAGCTTCACCCAGTAACAAAGGTGACCAAGATGAATTATCTTAATAAGAAAAATCCACTAAAAGATTATGGATTCTGAAGTTTCAACGCTAAGACAGATTCTCTGATACTATAATAGTTCATCTAATGTTACTGAATTATTCCTATAATCATTTCAAAGTCTTCAGGTAAAACTACCTTTGTTTTTCATTTTTTGTTAAGTCTTATAAAGCTTTGAGACAAAGTCTGAAAGTAAGAAAGAAGCTGATTCAATGATTTACTTCTCTATTGCATCCTGGTTGAATGTTATCAAGGTCAACTTTTGCTGTGACAATGAATGAACATTTTATAGACAGTGCTTTATGATGGCAGAGAACATGCATTTAAAAAAATGATAAAGATGAGTATTTGAGGTGGACTTGCCTAAATTAAATAGATTTTTTTTAAAAGCCTGTGAACTTTATTAGTATAAATTAACTATAGGAGAAGAGACAATTTCAGAAGATAAACAGTGGGTAGAAACAAAACTTAGTTACCTTCTTTGGCTTAGGAACCACAGCAGGCTTGGATTTTTCTTTCCCCTCCCCCCAGCTTTGAGGTGTAATTGACAAACAAAAATTGCATCTACTCAGGGTGTGCAATGTGATTTTATGATACAAAAGTCGAACTCACAGCAACAGTGTAGAAGGATCGTTACCAGGGATGAGGGTACGGAGATGGTGGTCACAGGGTATAAATTTGCAGTTACAAGATGAACTAAGTTCTGGAGATTGAATGTATGGCGTGGTGACTAATCATTGCACACTTAAATTTGCTAAGACACTAGATTTTAAGATCACACACACATACAAAGATAAGGATGTATAGACGTGGCAGGTGTTTTAAATCCTGCTCAGGATACTTGAGCACCATTCTCTTTGAACTTATCCTCCAGCAGGGGTAGGGATTTTGTTTTCACTGCTGTTTCCCCAACACAGTGTACCAGCCATGGCACATGGTAAATGCTCAGAAAATAAGTATAGCGAATGAACTTTAAGAGAAGAGGGGGCCAAGCACATCCTGTCCTGTTATGAACAGGAACATTTTGTCTCAGGAATCCCTGCTGGTGTTTGCGGTGAGCGCTTGCCTTGGGGTTTCACATCAGGAGAAAAATCCAAAGTCCAAAAGAAGATAAGAATAAAACAAGTTAGAGGAAAGAAAATTTACATACTTAAATAAACACAAAAGAAACCAGAAGAGCTTAATCGGAAGAGATGGGAGGAACTTTCCAAAATAAAGGACTAAAGGCAAAGAATAATAATCAGGCCAACAGGGGAAGAAGGAACAGGGCAGTGAGAAGAATTTTTGTTAAATGATTTTCCTCAAGGCGTTTCTAGCTTGCTTCAGCTCTTCCACTCTGAGCCACCTTCCAGATACAGGATGTCCTCTTTCCAGGGAAGACATCCTGTTTTCAGGTTCTGAAATCTTTGGAATTACAGAATCCAAACAAATAGGAGGGTCTTAGAAATCCTCCATCCAACCCTCATTTGAATGAGGCCCCTGCGACTCAGAGAGGTTAAGAATTCGCCCAAGGTCACACAGCGGGTTCTTAAATGAAGACCAGTGCTGCTCCTGCATCCTCTAGCCTTGACCGCAACACACTCCTCAGGGTGCGACACCTTCATACTCCCCCCCCCACCCGGAGAGCGTAAAACCTCTGCTTCATAATTTGGGGAGATATGTTAGAGGTGGGAAGAGGGCAAAGCTTGTTTGCTATCACTGTGTCCGCATCACTGTCCTCCCCACGGCACATTCTTACTGCAACTTCCTTTTGAAATATTTAAGCACAGTGAGCTTAAATGGAAAGCTCTCTGAGTCTCTGGAGAGAAGACCTGATGTAAATCCCAATAAATAAATTCCATCTCAGATGGGAGGCTCCTGTGTTGGGGGTAGAAGGCATTGCACAGAGCTTAGTCACCCCAGTCTGAAGCACTGCCACCAATTTTATTTAATCATGGAACTTTTAAATATTCAACACTTTCAATCAAAAATGCATGAAATCATAAAGCCAAGTGATTATATGTATATGTGTGTGTGTGTGTGGCTGAAGTGAACATCTGGTGGAAACTAAGACGACGCGCATAATTTGGAGAGCTATCTACTTTTTAATCACACATCCATGCTCTTCGTTTTTTTCTAGCCTGGCTCAAATCTAGAGAGTCATTAGCTGGGTTAGATATCTGAAGTAATATTTGCAAACAAATAATATGATCTTAAAATGCCATTTGTCTTTGAGTTTCATAATAGCAACTGCTAAAGGAATGAATTCATTGCAAAATAAATGACCATAGCTGAACTCTGTGGCCAGCCCAGCAGGTAGCAAGCTAAAATGTCAGCTGAAATCAAATAAAAAAATTCTAAGAAAGTTTATAGACACAAAGAGTGCAAAACTTGCAAAGGTTATTTGAGCTTTCATAACCTACTTTTTTCTTTCAGCTGCCAATATAAAACATAAAATCAACTGCCTTCCTATTTGCTTTTTGGTGAATAAGAGTGGTTTGTTTGCTTCTGTGGAGGGTGTAACATGTGCCATTGTGATGCGTATGTGTTTAAATGTTTTTGTTAAAATGAGGTGAGATGAGGGTACCATGTTTCAGAATACAGGAAGAAGAGTATTTAAAATCTTAAAATATTTAAAGCATCGGGAATCTCTAAAAATCTAAAAATGTCAATATGTTTTTTCTGTTCAACGACTGAGTATCTCTGAGCCCAAAGGTATCTGCCAACTTTCCATTCTCAGAACATAACTGAGAATCCAGAGAGCAACAAGAGGACTCCAGTAACCAAAATGCTGTTTACAAATGACAGGTGCGTCACTTATAAAAAGTCCTTAGTATCTTCACCCAGAACCTAACTGTTCTTTTTATATAGATAGACAGATAGATATAGATATATTTCAGGTTAATGTGAAGGTACAAATCAACAGGTCACAATATTTGAATTTGGTAGGTAGAGTCCCTCTTGTAGTTGTGTTAACTGTGCCCCTTAAGGGGGAGCACCCTATCCCCCCCTTTGTCCCCTCTCCCAACTTGAATTGGAATGAATTTTTCTCCTATGTGGGCATGCTTTGGATCATTTACTGGCTTCGTATTTTTTGGAGTACATTGGATATTTGCTTTTCCATTCTTGTGGTACTTTATGGAGAAAACTGTTTCAACTCCATCCAGGTTAATACAGAAGCTGTAAAGGATACAAAGCCTCACACAGCTAATTAGAAGTTGACTAAGAGAAGAGAAGAGAAGCTCTAAAAGCCAAATGAACACATACCAGCTGAAACAGACAGATCTTATAATTCACCTTGTAAACAGCAGCTTCAGGATCTTTATCTGAAATGAAGTGTAAGAAGGAAAGGCTTGGCAAGCAAAGAGACAGACAATGATTTTAAAAATAAAGCTGCCAGGTGACCTCACGATCGCAGCAGTCTGCGGACTTTGCATGCAGAGGGCAGCGCCCCACCAAACTCTACTGTAGATGAGATTCCCACGCTGAGGCTTTCCATCCCTGGCAGACCTATGGGGCAGTCAAAGCCGTCAGGAATCACCAAAGGCCTCGGACGGGAGAACAAAACAGCTGAGGGGCAAAGAAAGAAGAAAAAGTGACAGCTGGAGGTCAAGGGGAGCTGTATTTAGACGGGAGGAAACTTGAGTATGTTTATAACATCAAGAGAAGGAGCCAGGAGGAAGCCAGCGTTGGAAATAAGACAAATAGGGTATAATTGTGTAAGCAAAAAGTGGGAAGAAATGGCATGATGAGCCCAGAGGAGTGGGCCGGCCTGGGAAGACCCTCCCTTCCACCGCTGGGAAGCCTTCCAAAAGCCCCAGCACTACTTGGTCACTCTCCCCCACCAAGGAGGCAGTTTAAAGCGGAGCTACTCAAAGCTGGTCCTCAGCCCAGAGGAGTCAGCATCACCTGGAGCCCATTTGCTGAATCTCTGGCCATACCCCAGACTTCCAGACTTAAACCAGTGGTAATGGACATGGGCACTGAAATCAGGGTTCAGATTTACCAGTCCCTGAAACCTCTTTAAGCCTCAGTTTCTTCCTCAGTGGAAAGGGAATAAGGCTACTAAAATTCCTCAGGGTCTATTACAAAAATTAAATGATATGATATACAGAGGTAAATAAATAAAGAACGTGCCATTGAGCCTCACCCACGGGAGTAAGGAATGGGATGTTATTACCGCTCATCTCTTCCAGCCTGCCTGCGGTAATAACTTCACTGTGTCCCTCTTGGAACCCTGTAGGGAATGAGGTCTCCATCACAGGGGACACACTTTAGTATTCTGCCTTCCAGGGCTCCCACCCCTGAGCTCTGCAAAGGTAAAGTGCCCAGTAAACTAAATAACATATCCAGGGCTGTGACAGGGTAAACGAATGATTTTCAAGCAAAATATTAAAACTATTTCTTTTACTCTATTTACACAAAAAGCAGTTAGACATAAGTTACGAAGTCGTTTGGGATTAAAGCATCAACTTTTGGAAGCCTACAAGCACAGTATGAGACAAAAGATGTGCCTCTTTCAAAACCTGCCAAACAACAGTGGGGAGTGTCCCCAGGAGGGACAGATCTGTCTGGGCCCATCAAGGTCAACAGTGCAAATCACTCTGGAGAGGCATTACCTGAGATGAAGTTTGATGTTTTGGGAAAAGCACTCAGGTTAAATTGTACCACTAGATGAGTTTCTTCACCATGGGCAAGGGCCCAAAAATGAAGCGACTGATTTCAGGGAACACAGCTGCATTTCTGGTGTTGGCCTAAGTGTATCTATAGAAAGCTCACCAGGTTTGTGACCCCAAGACACACCTTTCTGCTTGCATTATTAGACATGAGAAAAAAGGAGAGAACTTCCAACACACAACACCTGCCTGTACAGTGAATCACATATATAACAATGGCAAAAAAGTATTTGAGAAAACACATCTACCAAATTTTGATATCAAGAACCCACAAGTTGGCCAAGCGCCGTGGCTCACGCCTGTAATCCTAGCACTCTGGGAGGCCGAGGCAGGTGGATTGCTTGAGTTCATAAGTTCGAGAGAAGCCTGAGCAAGAGGAAGACCCCCATCTCTACTAAAAACAGAATAATAACAACAACAAAAAAAGAACCCACAAGTCTTTGCCATCCAATTCAATCAACTCACATTTGGGGAGTACCCACTGGGGAGAGGGCGCTGGGCTAGATGGGAGGGCTGAGGTCAGGTGCCTCTCACCTACAGAGGATGAGAGATGACAGGACCAGGACCCCATGCCAATGTCCCTAAAGTGTAAGCTGGAGTCAAGACCCTCCAGGCCAGAGGCCAAAAGTCAGAGGATGCTTCTGGACACATCTCATTTGATCTCACTTCTTTGGTGGGCACCAGAAGGCAGAATATTTCAGAGCTTCCAGCAAAACCACAGTGGCAGGAAATAGCCAGAAGGGGAGGCTGAGGAGTCAAGACTTTGCGTGTAAGCAGTGAGGAACCACCATGAAGGTGGAGACAGAAACAGTCTGTCTCAAAAATAGAAGCAAAGATACATACGTGTTTGTTGAATGGAGGATTGATGTTCGCTGCAGGCTGGCTGTTTGAACTAAATTTTACTTTGAAGGTTATGTGTGTAACACCTGTGAGACTAATCTCAAGAAAGCTTTACCATGGGGGCCAAGCAGCATTGTCCGAAGGAATCATCAATAGTAAACCCCCTTCTCTCTGCCCAGTTGGGCCACCTTTGCTCACCTCCACGGAGGGATCTGAGGGTTCCATTCTGGGTAAGACACTCATCTTCTTGGCTCCCTAAGACTTCACTCAGCTTGGTGAGAAGACACAGCTCAGATAAAGCCTAGCACCTTGTTGCTTCTCTCGGGAGACAGAGGGGACAATTTATACCCTGCCACTTTTTTGGACTGGCAATACCACCTGCATTTTGGCCAGGGTGGTGCTATATGCAACTTCCTTTCCCCTAGAGCATGGCAAGGGGGCATTTATAATTCTTAATTACACTGTCTCAAATGCTAGTGGCAGTTATTGGGAAAACCAGATGCAACCCCCCATCCCAGCATTCCCAAACAGCAGTATTCACCGATGAAGTTCTTCTCTATAAATACTCTGTTGTCTACCTGATAAAAATAAGTACTGCCACGCTTGTCCATCCGATATGGTAGAAAGCAACACTCTGATTTCTTAAAAGGAGCAACGTCAAATAAACATTAAACGTCCTACAGTTCATGGCTATTTTTCAGCAGAAGCAAGTCACAAAGAGACCACAGCTCTCTGTAGGCATTTATCCTCCCCTGGCGAATTTAAAAATAAAATACAATTCACAACCTGGAACCTGAAGGGAGATTTTTCTTATACATTCAGGAACTTGGGAAGTTTTTAAAATCAAGCTTGACGAATCTGACTGTGAAGATAAAGAACCCTTAAAACAAAGATTGCACAAAGGATCACTGGTGGTTTCTATCTCCTACGTATTGTAAGAGTGAAATAAAACTTGCCCTTCTGAACTCCATTCCCATACTTGGAGTATAATTAGTAAAGTCCTTTTGTATTGTGAATATACTTTAATTCCAAGACTTCAAGCACTTTAATACTTAGACAAAAAGTTCTTACCAAGTTATATTAATCAAACTGTTAGTAATAAACTTTCTGTACCATAAAGTCAGGTAAACAAAAACATCCTTCCAAATGTATAAATTATGCTAAAAGGTATTTATCTACAGGAGAAGCTGTAATAACTAGCAAATATTGGCAAGAGTATTCCAATGTTTGCAGTCAACAGATCCTTAGGAAGCATGCTTAAACAGATGGCACTTAAAAAAACTGGATTTAGATTTATAGGAAGATTTTTCACTTACTTCAAATTTCTGTATAATTCTTGTTCCTCTAAGTTAAAGGGGGGAGGAGCAATCACACTGCAATTCCTTATTTTTCTAATTAAAAAAAAATAAAACAAAACACGTGATATCCTTGAATCGGCTTTGAATGTCCTGGAGTATTTTCTCTGAGTCTCTTTTCAGGGAATATTACTTCCAAATGCTAAACAAAAAGTAGAATATCAAAAGTTAGGCCCAAATAACGTGGTACAACCAAATATCAGAACGCAAAACAAGGCAACTTGCATCTATCAGAAGCGATGATTCAGAACAGGATAAATTTAGAACGGTGCTTTCCAAAAAGGCGTTTGGATGTCAAGTTCAGGAAATAGGTGAAGGCTACATCCCAAGAGTTTCTCTCCAAAAAGAACGCCAAAATACTAATAAGAAGAGTCTTCTTTTTGAAGTTTTCCGTCCCCTGGTGTCCTTGAGGCTGAACTTCCCCAACCTGGCCTTGGTAGAGCCATCCATTACTGGGCAAATCCCCGTGAAACCTGAGGATGCTTTAGCCTGTGAGGACGCGGGCAGAGCAGTGGAGCAAACTCTGCATGGGACGGGCCTTTTATGGCCTGAACTCGAGAGCCTTGATACCAGCTAATCTACCAGAAATAGCTCTGGAAAACTGAGAGGAACCCATCAGCTGTTGCAGCAGGGCTGGCCAGCAGCTACTTCAGATGCAATTAGCCCATCTGCACCATTTTCACAGTTTGTTTTATAGAGAAATGAAAAAATACAAAAGCGGTCTATACTGAGCAGTGTACAAGAAATAACACAGAATTGGATGGGCAAGCATTTCTCTAACTTCATTTTTAGGTTAAAAAAAAAAAGAAGGAAAAGAACAGACAATCCTTGATAAAACTCAGATACTGGACAGCCCCCAAGGAAAGAACAGACATATTACAGATATGTATTTATGAAACAGTGTTTTGGGGTGACCCATGTCCCTTTACAAATTTACAAATGCTACAGACCTCTGTGGGTTTCTAACTCTTCCAATAACTGTAGGAAGTGCATCATCAAAGAAAAAACTGTGCTGGAAATAATTTCTTTAAAACTATGCAAACTTTTTTTTATATATTCAATATTGATACTCTCGATTGGTAAGATCTTACAGCCCTCAGGTGGGTCACCTCTCTTGAAAACCAGTTGAACCTTAACTAGCGGGGGGGAAAAAAACCCCAAAATCTCTTAAGCACCAACTCTTCAAAAGCCACTTCTATTTTGTAAACATTATAAAGACACTTAAAAAAAAAAAACATTAACTAAATATTACAGCCCGGTTGACAAAAATACTTACAATTAGAGGTGTCCCTGTTGTTTGCAGAGAATATCAGAGAAATTTAATTGTCCATTACAAACCCCGTAACTCTGAGGCTGGAGCAAAAGCTGTGTGCTCTGCAGGGCCTCCGGGTGGTATGTCGCTGGATGTCAGCGCGCCCAGACCACCAGCTGCAGCAGTCAGAGAAGGGAGGCTTCACAAGGCAGAGCTGAATGCCTGTTACTAAATAACCCTGTAAGACAATGCCCCCCCGGAAATGGACAGCCCTGTGGCTAGGTGAAGAGACGGTAGATACTCAGGAGAGGCATCATAATTAAACGGTGGCTTCATGACAACACTGGAACCTCCATAGTTGCCCACTCCCTACACTGACCACCTCATGAAATTGACCTAATTTTCAGAGACCGAACGTGTACCACCTGCATGTGTCAGTATAGTAGACCTGGTTCCCTGTGTTGACCACCCCCCTGTGATGACCAGTTTGTCATAGTCCATTGGGTGGTCAACTTACAGAGGTTCTATTGAATTTTGTGCAAGAGGTAAAAATTACCATTTGTCCAAGCCAAATTGTTTGCCCCCCTCGAGACGATGGACAAATGAAATTTCCCCGGTGTAACGTTTGCATCTTCATCTTAGTCCTGGCCCTCATCTTATATTCCTAATTTAGCTTTTCCCTCAATTTAAAGTTGATTTTATCTTGTTTTGTACATTTATATAAGCTGTTTAAAACGCTTTCCGAAGAAAAGCAGAGTAAAAAGTACCCTTACGTTCATTAATTCTAGATAGTTGCCTACCTGGGATTCTGGGTCTTTGAAGAAAAGATAGGAGGAGAAAATGAATCACTGGTACCACGATAGTGCGGCTTTTCTCCTAAAAAAGATTCACTCCCACAAAATAAACATCTCATTCGTAGGCCTCTCAAGTTCTTTGTCAACTGTAGCCCAGCAGCAACCAAACTGTCCTAGATTAATGCATTAGAGTCTAATAGGACAATTCTTCTCAGTCATTTTTTTATATGCTTTTTGTGTTCGATTATTTGAATCCAAGTTTATTCGGTCAGTGTGACCTGCTTAAGAAACTTCTCTAAATTTTGTTGCTATCTTCCTAACTCAGAAAATTCTTGTCACACCCACTTCTTTCCACAGAATGATAATCAGAGATTGTAAAAGTTAACATAGCAAAGACATCAATTCATCCCAGATTGGCCAATAGGGAAGAATTGACTGGAATGACTCTTATCAAAACCCTGCAAGGATTTTTGGTAGATATTCAGGATATCCCCAAAGTCACCCATGACGTAGCCATACATAGGGAAAATAGGAAATTATAGCTAAATGTGCCTTTATTTACAAAATCTATATTACAAAATTTTATGAAATATTTACAAAATAGTCTCTATGTGTTGGCCACCTCTTTGTTTTAAAATTTATATGTAAAGGCACGGGCCCACCTAGACTAGCTAAAAAAAAATCTTAAAAAGAAGAATCAAGTGAGAAGAATCGATCTATCCCACATCAAGGCTTAATGCTCGTACATAGCACAGTAATCAAGGTAGTGTGGTGTTGATGGGGAGATAAACACGCAACAGATCAACGGAACAGATCGGAGCACCCAGAAATAGGCCCACACAAACATGCCAAACTCATACGAACAGCGTGAGAGCCATGGGACATCCCTACGCAAAATAAATAACAAAGAGAAAATAAAGGAGCTTCTACTTAATCCTCAATGTGGGACATCCATACCATGGAGTAACCTCAACAATAAAAAAGAACAAACTACTGATGCCTGCAATGACCTGGGTAAATATCCAGGGAATTACACCAAGTGGAAGAAAGCCTATTCTAAAATGTTAGCTATTGTATGATCTCATTTACACAACGTTCCCCCAATGACAACATGGAAATGGGGAATAGATCATAGTTGTCAGAGGTCAGGGGCTATAACAAGGCAACACGAGGGCTCCTTGTTCTGGAATTCCTCTTTCTACTGATCTCGTATCAATGTCAATCTTCTGGTTGTGACATTGTTATACATGTTATTAAGGTATTACCAGGGAAGAAACTGGGTAAAAAGATATACACACATGGCTCGGCATCCGTGGCTCAGCCCAGCCACGTACACCTGAGCTGGCGGGTTCGAATCCAGCCCGGCCCGCCAAACAACAATGACGGCTGCAACCAAAAAATGGCTGGGCATTGTGGCGGGCGCCTGTAGTCCCAGATACTTGGGAGGCAGAGGCAGGAGACTCGCTTGAGCCCAGGAATTGGAGGTTGCTGTGAGCTGTGATGCCACAGCACTCTATCCAGGGGGACAGCTTAAGGCTCTGTCTCAAAAAAAAAGATATACACACAAACCTACTTCAATTGAAACTTTCCAATACCATCCATTTGTCAGTGGGCTATTTACTCTCACTCTACTTTAAATAAATCTATAAATATTGACTTATCATCCACGTTATCTTAAGAACTTCAAATCAGATTTTTTTTCCTGCAAAAAAGTCATTGACCCAAAGTAAAATATTTGATACAGAAATGACAAGCATTTCTCTCCAACTGGATGTGTTTATTTTGCAGGCTGTGTGGATACTTACAAAGAGCCCCTCTGATACCCAGGGCCTATCTGATAATAGAACATGATACCGCCACAGAATTTTCAGAAATTCAACCCACTGTTCCATATTATTAATTTTCAAAACCTGACCTACATTGGAGAAATAGTAAGAAAACAACTCTTTGAAAAGACAGGATACTAGGTCATTATTTTTTTTTTTTTAAAGACCGCTCTCACTATGTTGCTCAGGCTGGACTTGAACTCCTGGGCTCAAGTGATCCTCCCACCTCAGTGGCCCAACTAGCTGGGACTATAGTGTAGGCTTCAAATCCCACAGAAAACAAAATTTTGAACTCCTTGACTTCTATCGTCTTAGAGATCTCACTTTTGGTACAAACAAAAAGATAATATGACAGTTCTGCTTTCCATGCAGCGGGGCAGGTGGGTGGAGAACGTTTCATTGATCTTTCTTCTCGCAAATTCCATAACATAAAACCTCAATCCAAACATCTTGCACTGCCACTTCTGAGGGCCAAATAACAACTGAAGCTGGACTTTTCTTTTGGAGATGATTAGCTCTGGGGAATGCCCGGACACCCACTGAGGTGGGGATCACGGCAAGCCCAAGAATATGCTGCCGCCCCTTGTCTCCTGCTCCCCAAATTCCTTCAGTCCTAGCTCCCCTTCCAAGCTCTCACCCACCTTCTCTACTCTTTATCATCACGAATATTCCAGAACCACTCTCTCCTGTCCCTCAGTGATCATTTACCTGCCATCAGATTCCAACTCCTCCCCCTAGGCCTCAGAACTGCTTTCCAGGAGTGGATTCTGCTCATGCCCCATCGAGACTGGGCCTCTCCCCAGAGTCTGATACTCTCTGACCACATCCACCTTCATGAAAGTCCACTTAATAAAAATGTGTTTCCTGGACCCTGCCCATGTCTTCCTGATCACTTGCCCTTAGTTGTTTCACTGACGCGGCTACTCCTCCTTCCCTCAAATGTCCATCAGTTTCCCAGGACACGCACCCGTGGGAGTCTTACCGGGTAAGTTCTATCATATCTGGAAGCAGAAATCCAGATGCTGGGGATTCCTTGGGGTTCAGAATAAATACCAGGATCATCTTGTGGGAATGTGAAACTCAAGACAAATAATTCTTTGCTCATCATTTCACATCAGGGAACTGGCTGGTGTTTTCTGAACTGACCAGAACCTCCCCATCAGAAACGTGGTCAGCCGAACCAGAAATCTGGGCTACTCTAACTTCAGCCTCCTTCTCTATCCATTCCCTGTTGATGTCTCATGGGCTCATGTCAGGATTATTACAGAATCTCCGCCCTGTTCCTCTGCCTCTTACCTCTGGCTCCCTAAACGCCTCCTTTCTTACCACTGCTTCCAAGAATGACCTTGAACCTGGCCAGTTTGGGCTGTTCACTCCCAACCGGACCCTCCTTGTAAGCTTCTGAGCTGCCTCCAGTCACCCCTCACCCATGGAAGCTTGTGGGGCAAACTTACTGGATTAAATTTTTTCAAGGGCAAATGTCACAATATCCCTGTCAAAGACTCACTGTTACTTTCTTGCATTTAGATATTGATCAGTAAGAGAAAAAGGGCATCTGGTTACAAATAAATACTTTGGAAATAACACTTAACCCAGAGATTATTTTGTACTGACTAAGACCTGTGGTGACTTACTTTTAATGGTGTATTCCTAAGAGCAGCGGAGGTTACAAGGAATTGTCATGATCCGATTTATAGCCACATCACATTTAGATAAACCTGAGAGGTATGTGACTCGTGTGGGTATCATCCAGGATACAGTACTTGTGGTAGTGGAAAGCAAAACAAACAACAAAACCCCAGAAAACAAAAAGTCAAAGATGTCTGGCCTGGCGGATAAACTCCAAAGTCCTGCCCCTCTGACTTACCCCCTGCTCTGCCCCTCCCCACAACCAGTGACCTTCACCCAGCCTGAGAAGCCACACTGACCAACCTTGCTATATCCAGGCTGCTCAGAATGTTTCTCCTTCCTTCTCACTTAGGAGACCCCTAATCTCAGGAGTCTGAACAAGGAGGATCCCTTGAGTCCAGGATTGGAGGCTGCAGTGAGCTGTGATCGTACACTGCACTCCCGCCACGGTGACAGAGTGAGTCTCTGTCTCTAAAAAAAGAAAAAGAAAAAAAGAAGAGAGAAAATCCTTCATCATCCTTCAAGGCTCAATTGACTGTATTTCTCCTATAAACCCTGAAACGGTCTCTGATTCCACAACCTCTAGACAGTTAGCAGAGACTCCGTCCTATCTCTGTATTCCCCAGAACCTGGCAACGTCTGGTGTGCTCTGAAAATCTAATAAATGTTTGTGATGCACAGACAGAAAGCTAAAATCAAAACAGCTTGCAGTGACTCTCTTTTTTCTCATGTGAATGCAGCTGCAACATTCTCCTCTTCCCTTCAGGTTTGATGAGTTGATGCCCAACATCCCTCCAGAGTTGGAGAAAGTGACAAGTTGATCCTCAGCTCCCAGGAGGAAAAGGCGGCAGGCATCTCCCGCTCTGTGTAGCGGCCTCACTGTCCGCTGCTCACTCCTATGCTGGAGTAATGATGATGTCAGGGCGCTGACCAGGACTGTCAGTATAGGGAAAGCAGAACAGCAAAGCTGCTAATTGCTCCTGTCTTCTGCAAAGTTCTGCTTTCCAAATGGCAATGAACTTGAGCAATTGTTGGGAGTATTTTTTAGGCTGCTCATTTCCAGGGGGACAAAAAGGCCAGGCCACCAGGACCTGTACTCTGCCCTAATTTCATTTGTGACGGGACCAGACTTGGAATCATTTCCTTTCCTTAATAAGCTCAGGATGTCGACATTGATGAGAGAAGACAGAGATACGCTATGGGCTCCTGATACCTAAAAACTATCCGATAAGCCAGTATGAGTCTCAGGTTGTAGCCTTCTGTGCCCTGGGCAAGTAATTTTTTTTATGGGTGGATAAAAAAAAAAAAAAAGAACAAAAAAAGGGATATTATTTTCAGTTAATATTTTCCAACCAACAAAACTCTTCTCCCAGATAATCTCAATCAATTAACCAATGGAGTCTGTCCATCTGTCTGGTCTCTTATTTTCTCAAAGCTTCTGGAGAATTTTACTGGCTTTAGATGAAAATCTTTGAACTCTACGGTCATCTGTTGGTCACTGGCTTAAACAACCAATTATTGAGCCAATTTATTTTCCCCCAGGCTGCCGCTTCAGAGCAATGGGTGTGCAGCAGAGGTCAGCATGAACAGAACGGCTGGCTTCCTGGTCAAAAGGAAATGTGAGTTTGCCAGGGGTGAGCCTGGACCATGCCTGGCACCATGGCTGGACAGACATCACATTCCTGGACACCAGCCTCAGAGTCTTGTGGGTAATCAGAGATGTACAAAGTGTGATATGCTCCATATTTAGGCCAGTAGATATCTAAAAACATGGAATTTCTGTCTGCTCTGAAACCGCGAATCACGGCATGGCAGGGCCGCGGGGGTCACTGCACAGGTGAGGATGTGAGCTGGACACCATGAGGCTGTTGGGACTGAGAAGACCCTTGGCATGCTCTTATGTTTTGGTTAGTTGGTTTGTTTTGAGAAAGAGTCTCCCTCTGCCACCCAGGCTACAGAGGGAGACCGGAGTGTCACAGCTCACAGCAACCTCAGACTCTTAGGCTCTTCCTGCCTCAGCCTCCCAAGTAGCTGGGGTACAGGTGCCCCCCACAGCACCCAGCTAGTTTTTTTTTATTTTTAGTAGATATGGGGTCTTCTTCTTGCTCAGGCTGGTCTTGAACTCCTCAGCTCAAGTGATCCATCCCATCCACCCCAGCCTCCCAGAGTGCTGGGGTAACAGGCATGAGCCATCACACCGGGCTTGTGCCGAGTGCTAGGATAACAGGTGTGAGCCACTGCACGGGGCTTGTGCGGAGTCCTGGGGTAACAGGTGTGAGTCACTGCACTGGGTTCGTGCCGAGTGCTGGGGTAACAGGTGTGAGCCACTGCACTGGGTTTGTGCCGAGTCCTGGGGTAACAGGTGTGAGCCACTGCACTGGGTTTGTGCGGAGTGCTGGGGTAACAGGTGTGAGCCACTGCATGGGGCTTGCGCTCTTGCTGATGCCACCAAGTCTATCACCACAAGTGGTTTCCTTTGCTAATCCCAAGCATCAAGAAGGAATGAGCCATTTCTACTCCTGAACGGCAAACACCAAGTCTGGGTGCTTCTTCTCAGGAAGCCCCCCACACCTCATGATAACCCAGGGCTGCTCTGAGCTTGTTCTCCCAGCCCCTCACTTACCCTGCGCTGGCAGCCCAGTGAGGATTCCACCCTCATCTTCCTCCAGAACCAGACTTAGGAGTCACGGTGGCTGCACACTTGGCCAACCCACAGAAGCCTGATAAGCTTGTAATAAAGTGAAACCACAGGACCAATAATTCTATAAAACTGAGCCACTATGAGAATGGATCTTAACATGTCTCTGTGGCTCCAGCTGAGGATTATGGAACTCACCTCCCTGACAGTACCAGAGGAAACTCCCTACCCCGAGGTTTAGGCAGTGACTCCTGTATTGAGGGCCAGGCTACCCCACCGAGGAAGAGGGGACCCTCTGAACACCCGAGTGTGGGCGAACATAATGGAGGATGGGCAGCAGGAGGCAGCTGTGGGAACAGGATGGTAGGGGGCAGGTGTTGAGTTCAGGATGAGTCATTTACGGGGCAAGTGGAAGATGCTAAACCAAAAGTTCAAGAAAAGAAAATAATAGAAAGATTAGGAATCAATTGAGTTTAGCTTTATGGAACACTCGGTTCATTTTCTTAGGTTTCTCGTTGTACAGCTGTCAAGTGAAGACTTGGTTTCAGTCCCGAAACTGAAAATTGTTGATCTGGGTTAAAACTCCCACTGGCCTGATGCAGTGTGGATATTTGCCCACTCCAAATCTCATGCTGAAATTTGATCTCCAGTGTTAGAGGTGGGGCCTGGTGGGAGAATTTTGGAGCACAAGGGCAGATCCCTCATGGATGGCTTGGGGCCCTTGGTAGAGAACGAGCTAGTTCTCATTTGTTAGTTTACAGAGAGCTGATTTTTTTTTTTTTTTAGACAGTCTCACTTTATCGCCCTCGGTAGAGTGCTGTGGAGTCATACCTCACAACAACTTTCAACTCCTGGGCTTAGGTGATTCTCTTGCCTCAGCCTCCCAAGCAGCTGGGACTACAGGCACCTGCCACAATACCTGGCTGTTTTTTTGTTGCAGTTTGGCCGGGGCTGGATTCAAACCCTTGGTATATGGGGCCGGGGCCAGTGCTCTACCCACTGAGCCACAGGCGCCGGCCAAGAGCTGATGTTTTAAAAGGGTCTGGCACTGCCTCCTCCCTCTCTGCCTCCTTCTCTCACCACGTAACACCCCTGCTTTCCCTTCCCCTTCCACCTTGACTTGAAGTCCTTGCCAGAAACAGACGCCAGCACTGTGCTTCTTGTACAATCTGCAGAACCGTGAACCAAATAAAACTCTTCTCTTTATCAATGACACACTCTTGGGTATTCCTCGATAGCTGCATGTAATGGACTAAATCAGGGCCCTTCAAGCTCTCAAACACTGAGACTCTGTAATTCTAAGGGAAAGCACTGTCTGGGCATGGTGGCTCATGCCTGTAATCCTAGCACTTGGGAGGCTGGGGCCGATGGATTGTTTGAGCTCATGAGTTCTAGACCAGCCTGAGCAAGAGCAAGATCCCATCTCTTCTAAAAAAACAAACAAAAAAAAAAACCTCGCCAGACACTGTGGCAGGCACCTGTAGTCCTAACTACTCAGGGAGGCTGAAGGAAGAGGATGGTCTGAGCCTAGGAGTTTGAGGTTGCTGTGAGCTATGATGCCATAGAACTATAATCTGGGGCAACAGAGTAAGATTCTGTCTCTAAATAAATAAATAAATAAAAACCCAAACAAATAAAAAAAAAAAAAGGCAAAGGCAAACTGTCTCATATTCCCTAATGAAAAACCCTGACAACTAAGGTGGGGTGGGGAGGGAAGAAAGAAGGAAAGGAATCAAGAAAGGAAGGAATTCAAGGGAAATAAAATACATTAACACAAGGTATTCTGTAGTGAAAATTAGACTGTGGGAGAGCAAACGAAGGTAAAAACATTTGATTGCACCTCAGTTTCCCTCTA
Organism: Perodicticus potto; assembly: GCA_963574655.1. Classification (NCBI taxonomy): domain Eukaryota; kingdom Metazoa; phylum Chordata; class Mammalia; order Primates; family Lorisidae; genus Perodicticus; species Perodicticus potto. Next base: position 9,752 of record CAUYRH010071131.1, on the reverse strand, counting down.
ATGGAAGCCCAGGCTGTAGCAGAGTACCCTGCAAAGACCCTGAAATTATCTGCTGGACTCCTTAAACCCAAGTAGTTTATTCATCAGCGTGGATGAGTAATTCCTTTCTGGGGCTGTCCTGAAAGATGGCTGGTTACCTCGTTAGTGGGGAGTGCACACTGTGTCACAGGGAAGGGGGACATCAATAAGCAAATATGTTTTCAAATAACTACAGTTATTTAGGAGTCCTCCCGGGTACTCCTAAATCCTCACTGTGCCTTTCTTCAGCCAACACTTGTGCCCTCAGTGACAAGGGCCCCTAAAATGGGATTTCCGTGGGGATGGAGATTTTTGCCTATTTTCTGAACTGCTATTAATCTCCAGTGCCCACGACAGTGGTTGAGTGCATAGAATGAATCATAAATATTCTATAGGGGAAAGGCCAACACATTGAGTTTTTTCCAATGGCTACTTTATCCCCCGCCCATGACTCTCTCCTGCCCTGCTTCCCCTCCAAATCTGCGACCCTAATCCCTGCTAGTTTTGAGTAGACTATTCCACATGCCTAAATTAATTAATCTCCTTCTCAAATACCTCTTTGGGAAAGATTCTCCTTATTAAGCAGTGTCTGATTTCAATACAGGACTCCCTTGCAAAACCTTCTGTGGATTCTTCTCTTGAAGTCTTGGCATCACTCACATAAATCTGCTTGCTGTACAAGGACCCTGTGCGCACAGAGGCGGGGTCCGCTGGCCTGGACGGGAAGTTAATTGATGTGGTAAGCCCCGAAGGCAGGATTATTTTTCAGTCAGGCCCTCCCTAATGTTTCCCCGATGATGGCCAAGTGGGCAAATTTCAGTCCCTCCTGCCCAGAAACACGATACTGCATTTCTATACCAACAAGTTTAATTCAAATCCCTAGTGGGCAGTCCAGGATATGAAAATCATAGTAATCTAATCTAGCAGAGGAAGAAGTATGAATCATCACTACACAGTCTGGAAAAAAGAGCAAAGATTAATGCCAGGGTGCACAGAGGTTAGGGGGCCACGGTGACAGCTTTCCATGGGGCTACAAACCCAACAGATGGACCCACCGGGGAAACAAACTTTGGAGATGCACCATCCAGGTTTTCATCCCAGGGGGAAGAGAAGAATGGAACAACAGTGCTGTGTGCTTAGGACCATGCATAAAAGCTTCTTTTATACTGAGGAAAATTCAAGCACTGAGAGGGAAGGAGTGGGAATTTGGCTCTAGAAATCACTCCAGGCCTGACTCTACTGTACGCTGCTGAAGCTCTGAAACTTACTTATAAGCAGGAACTGTAAGGACTGCGGAATTGTGGTATTTCAGAAAATGGCCTACAAACCCCAATCCTCTGCGTGGGAAAACAAAAAGAACACGCACAGGGCAAGCAAAATGATAGATGACCATGCCAACAAGAAGATCCTCATTGCCGCATCCCAGAAACACACAGTTCTAAAGGAAGTCTTGGCCTTTCCCTAAAACCTTCAGAAAGAACACCAAAGCTCCAAGAAACCACAGCTCAAGTGCACTAGGAAAGTTGGTCAGGACGCCTGCAGCCCAGAACCATCACTTGGCTTATTTCTTATTTATTTATTTTTTTTCGCACAGCTGTATTCAATTTTCTGTCCTTGGGGCTTTAAAAGGAACATTTATTCTAGGGCCAGGATTCTCAAGTTTTATGGTTATACAACGCTCTCCCAGGGCCAAAGAATGTTTGCAAAGTCTTAAACCCGGCAAGGAGAATTAGTCAAAGTATCCAAATGAAAGTGAAATAAAAAAAAATTAAGACTTGCTCCAATTTATATTCAGCCTTGTATTTGGCTGTTGTGTACCTTCTGTTTTCCCTTTAGATTTTACTAGCTATTTTTCATGTAAATATAGGTAGGTAGGTGGTGTGTGTGTATGTGTGTGTGTAGAGAGAGAGAACCAGGTGAGGAACCCAGAAGCACAAAGGTGAATTTAGAGTCTGCCACGGCTTCTCTTTCCTGCTATGGTAAATTTTATCTTGAATAAGGCCTTGAATTATCTTGAATGATTTTATCTTGTATCTTTTTACATTAAGTCAAATAGAAGATCACAAAGAAAGAGATTCCTTTAGGATTAGTATATTCTTTTTTTTATTAAATCATAACTGTATACATTGAAGCATTTATGGGGTACAATGTGCTGATTTTATATACATTTTGGAATGCTCACATCCAACTGGTTAACATAGCCCTCAACTCATTTAATTATTGTGTTAAAACATGTATACTCTACACTTAATAGATTTGACATATATCCAGGATTGTTATATTTTCGTTTGTTTGTTTTTTTTTTCCCAATTCAGAGAGCAGAATACCTCTGACTTTTTGGTAGTTAAAAAACAAAGCAAAAACAAAAACCTATATTTCACTTTAAAAAGTCAAATCAGTGCTTTTAAATGAAATATTCTACGCTAATTTCGTTGTCAACATCCAAAAATCATTTAGAAAAACAACAGGGGAACAAGAGGAGGCTCCCACCAGCCCAGCTAATCAGTTTTCCAAATTCAGCCACAGGTGGAATTATTTTAGAAAATCTACAAGTCCTTTACCTGTCCCTTTTTGTTTTCACTCTTCTTCTCACCTACATTCACACATGCCCAAAGGCTCTGTCCACACAGACTCACAAACATCACTTTTGTGTTTGCTCCCACGTCTTCTGAACAAGCCTGAACAGGGTGAAGTTCCTGCCTGTTTCCTACGCACTCGTCTATCTGACGGCCAAAGCCAAGTTCAGGCTTCGGAGATGTAGGTTTGCGACATAGCACACACCATCACACGAGAGGCCTGGCTGCCTCCCAAGACAAATAAGACGTTTTGGAGAAAGAAAAGTATTTGCACAGATCCGCCCTGAGCAGAAAGAATGGAATCGATACTCCATAAAACCATCTGAAATGTTGTCAGCGGCACCTGCTTACCATAGCCCGAAGCTCTGAACGTAATCAGAGGACAAGGCAAACTGACCTGGCGCGACCCTAGTCATGGTGATGCCGGCCTGCCGTCTTCGCTCAGAGGAGGTTAGTTGAGAGCAGAGCAGACCAAACCCCTTCTCTTGGCAAGCTTTCCTTTGCTCTTTTAAAATCAAGAAATCAAAAGTGCACTTTAGCACGGCCCTGTGGCCAAGAAGGCCTTGTAGCCAAGATAACAGGGTGAAGTTCAAATGATTCCTCCTATATAATCACTCTAATTCTCCCTTATTTGGAGGGAAGTGAGTGCAAATTCAAAACCAAGGGCAGAGGAGAGCTGAAACAAATAGGATTCGAAAGCATTTCTTTTAACCTGCAAACGTTTTCATGGATGTTAGTCTGACTTCTGGTCAAGGAGGACACACTACTAATACCATTTTCTCAGAATAATAAATTTTAAGACCCTGTGGATCTGCCTTCTCTAGAACAAATGAAGATGCTTCTTTCGTGCAGAATAAGGGTGTCTGAATGAAAGTAATACTAAAAAATTCCATCTGCAAAACCCCCATTACAATAAGCTTCCTTAGAGGTAAAATAAAACACAACCAAACAACTATACCCACACAATTTTTTTAAAATGCACAAGAAAAACCCTTACAAGGAGTCTTTAACCAAAGTTAAAGAAATAAGGACATTCTCGGCTGGGGATGGTGGCTCATGCCTGTAATCTTAGCACTCCAGCAGACCAAGGTGGGTGGATTCTCTGAGCTCAGGAGTTGGAGACCAGTCTGAGCAAGAGTGAGACCCCATTGCTACCAGAAATAGAAAAACTACTCAGGCGTTGTGGTGGGCACCTGTCATCCCAGCTACTCAGGAGGCTGAGGCAAGAGGATCGCGTCAGCTCAAGAGTTTGAGTTTGCGGTGAGCTGTGACGTCATGGCACTGTATCCAAGGTGCCAGAGTGAGACTCTGTCTCAAAAATGAAACAAAACAAAGAAACAAAAAAAAGAAGTAAAGATGTTCTCTAATTTCATGACAAGCCGATCACAAAACACTGGCTTTTAAAAATATTGTTTTATGATAGACCATTTAAATTCCAAGCAAGAAAAGGGGGGAGAAAATTTAGCTGGGAACACACAGATATAATTTTAAAAAACTGACTTACCAAGATATGCACGTGCATGGGTGCACACATACACACATCTGGTGTAAGGAAAACACACACTGCGCGGACTCATCAGTCATGAGCACGTGCGTGTGTGTTCAGCCACATGCTCAAAGCATGGCTGCCGCACTGAATGTACTCCCCGCAGGGTTCATGTGCTGGGAACTTAGTCTTCAGTGCAACAGTATTGGGAGGCTTGAGAGGTGATTAGTTCCCGAGTGTTCTGCCCTCATGAATGGATTAACTTCATTATTGCCAGAGGGGGCTCTTTATCCTGACGGTGGCTTTGCCCTAAAAAGTAAATTCAAACCTCTCCTGCTCACGCTTGCACGCTCTCTTACCATCCAACGCCTCCTGCCATGGTATGACACAGCACAAAGGCCCTCACCAGATGTGATCTTGAACTTCCCAGTCTTCAGAAATATGAGCCAAATAAACTTAATACTGTTTATAAATTACCCAGCCTGAGGTATTCTGTTATGGCAGCATGAAACAGACCAAGACGATGATGTTTGCTCAAAACATTTCCAATGGGCTTTGTAGCCTAAGTAATAATTTCTCAAGAGAAGGGAAAGCCTGGGTTGTTACTTGATGGGAAATCTGTCTTATAAAGTTGTTTTCACATACTCTAAATTAGTAAGGAAGCACGAGGAAAGAATGTCCTGACGCAGATGGTAAGATCCATGCCCAGTGCACTTTTCAAAATTTCTAAAAGAAACCCTCCTTCCCTAATTTTCATCTCCTTCTCAGGAGCAGCCCAAGGCCAAAATTTAGTAGTCATTCTTAATTCTCCCCCTTGTCTTCACACCCTAAATTTCATCTATCAGCAAGTGCTGAGAGTTAAATCTCCAACACACACACATACACAAGCTTCATTGATATGTAATTCACATACCATACAATTCATCAATTTAATGTGTAAAATTCAACAGCTCCTAGGATATCCACTGAGTTGTAAATCATGATCAAATTAATTTTAGACATTTTCCATCATCCCCAGAAGAAACCACAGGCCCATGAGCAGCGACTCCTAATTCACCCCTGTATGCCCACAGTCAAAAGCAACCATTTCTTTACTCTCTGTCTATAGATTTGCCTGTTCTGGTAACCTCATATAAACAGTTATATAATACATATGTTCTTTGGTGTTTGGATTCTTTCATTCAGCATATTCAAAGTTTTAGCATATATCAGCACCCCATTCCTTTTTATAGCCAAATCATACTTTATTACAGTATGTAAAAATATTATCACATTTTCTTTACCCATCCATCAGTTGACAAACAGTTGGGTCACTTCCATTCTTTGGGTGTTATGAATAACATTACTATAAACATTAATGTTTTTTGAGCAGACATAAGTTTTAATTTCTTGTTTGTTTTCACTTCTCTTAAGTACATACCTCAGAGTGGATATCCTCGGTTATAAAACAAAATAAACTATATGTTTAATAGTTTGAGGAACTGTCAAACTGTTTTCCAAATGTGAAAGTTCCAATTTCTTCACATCCTCACTAAGGCCTGTCATTATTTGTCTAGTGGGTATGAAAGGGTAACTCATTGTGGCTACAATCTGTATTACACTGATGGCTGACAATGTAAAGATCTTGTGTGTTTCTTGGCTTATCTTTTTTGGAGAAATAACTAGTCAGATGCTTTGCCCCTTTTTAATAGAATTATCTTTTTTATGCCTGAGTCATAAGAGTTCTTTACATAGTCTGGGGAAAATCCCTTATCACATATATGATTTGCAATTATTTTCTCCTATTCTGTGGGATGTCTTTTCACTTTCTTGGTAGTGTCCTTTGATGTGCAAAAGTTTTTAATATTGATTAAGTTAAATTAATCTAGTTTTCTTTTGTCACTGGCGCTTACCGGTGTTATATCTAAAAAATAAACACCCAATCCGAGGTCATTTCATGTCCATGTTTTTTTTGAAGAGTTTTAAAGTCACTTAGATTTAAGCCTCTGATCCATTTTGAGTTAATTTTTCACATACCCATCCTCTCCAGAAACACCTGCCCAGACACACCTAAACCAAACTCCTTACCAGCTCTCTAGGTTCACCTCAATCCAGGTGACACCTAAAAAGAATCATCATGGATACTGAAGAGAAGCAATGAGGGTGGACATACTTGTTTTATCCCTGACCTTAGGGGAAAAGCTTTCAGCCCTTCACCATTAAGTATGATGTAAGCTGTGTGTTTCGCATAGATGACCTTTCCAGGTTAAAGACATTCTCCTCTACTCCTAGTTTGTGGTTGAATGCTCTTCTTTCTTCTTCTTCTTCTTTTTTTTAGTGGGAAGAGGCGTTAGATTCTGTCAAATGTTCTCTCTGCATAGAACCTATCTCTTTGCACTTGTGGATGCTTTCCCTATATTTTGCTACTTCTCATCTTCACAGGTCTCTACCCAAGGGCATTCCTGGGTCGTCCTATTCAAAACCCTCCACTCATCACCAAATCTTCCCCAGGCAATCAATCATATATATTTGTTAACGTTCAAAACACTCAGCCATTATTATTACATGTGTATATTCTGATGACGCTTGTATAGTCATACATACATTTGCCAGCATGTAACCTTCATTTAATTTTTATTTTATTTGTTTGAGACAGAGTCTCACTCTGTCACCTGGGTAGAGTGCCCTGGCGTCATAGCTCACAGCAACCTCAAACTCCTAGACTTAGGAGATTCTCCTGCCTCAGCCTCCCAAGTGGCTGGGACTACAGGCGCCCAACACAGCAGCTGTCTAGTTTTTCTATTTTTAGTAGAGAAGGGGTCTCACTCTTGCTCAGGCTGGTAACCAGAATTTTAGTCCTTGCAACTACCATATATACAAGATAGATACTCTGCTCACCATCATATAGATAAGGAAATTGAACGAGAGGTTAGATGTCTTGCCCAAGATCGTGCAGTCTGTAAGTCTAAGACCCAGGATTAAAACCAAGCCACCCAGCTGCAGGTATCATTCTCTTAAACACTTGTTGGCATGATTTTCAATATTTACCTTTTCTCACTTGGTAACTTATTTATGATCTATACATAAGCACTACCAATCCCATTCCGCCCCAGCCCCCCGTATCGCTAACATTTAATGCCATGCATGGTTGATGTTCAATAAACTATTTAATGAACACCGGTCCCAAAATGCCCCAAAGAAAAGAGCTTGCCAGAACTTCGACAACCACTGCCCATTCATTACACGCACCCGTGGAGATTCACAAGGCTCATTTGTTTTGAGGAAGGTCGTTCAACTTTAATCCAGTGACTCACGGACAGACCCATCTTCTGACCCTGCTTCCCACTGCATGAATAGCCCAGGGGAGCTGTGTTCCAGGGAACACACTTTGAGAAATAACTGCCCCAGAGAGGCAGGTCAAACAGCACAGTTCCCAGAAGGAGGCTTCGGGGCTGGCTCCCCGCTCTTATCTAAAAAGCCCCAAAAACTCCTAGCCACAGCTCAGCTCAGGAAGAAAACCACAATATTGTGTTTTCCTTTTCTTCCCTAAAGCACCTTAAGATTCATGACCCCTGAGAAAAGATGAAAATCTTTTTTTCCCAACTCTCCCTGGCATGGCTCAACTCCCCCTGTACTTTTGTGGTCTCATCCCACATCACAGAGGCAGCTGGAATTTTCTCGGAGCTCTGGCTTGTTGAACGTGATGCAAACAAAATCACCCTTCACGATGTGCTCCAGCCCGTTCTCAGAGCGCAGGCAAAGCCAGAGGCCGCTGACCGCAGAACTGCTGCATTTCCTTCCCCAATACTCACCTTAACGCTGAGATTTAAATCATGGCTTTAGACGTGGAACGACTTCAGAATCATCACATCACAGCTTCCCGAGTGCACGGGGTCATCGCTTGGATACTCTCTGAAAAAGGAAGGAGGAAAAATCCCTAAGATCTAAGAAAATAGGAAACAATGTATCACAACCTCATGCATGAGCAAAAGAACATATGCTGTGATATGCTTAATTTGCTGTCTCCGGAGAGTTTTTTACCTCTCAATATTATTCATCAACATCACCTCAAATTACAGGCTGTGGTTAGAGTATCTGTCTTTTTTTTTTTGAGACAGAGTCTCATATGTTGCCCTCGGTAGAGTGCCGTGGCATCACAGCCCACAGCAACAAACTCTTGGGCTCAAGCAATTCTCTTGCCTTTAACCTCCCTAGTAGCTGTGACTACAGGCACCCACCACAATGCCCAGCTATTTTTGTTGTGGTGGTGGTTGTTGTTGTTGTTGTTGTTGTTGTTTAGCAGGCTGGGCCGGGTTCGAACCCACCAGCCCCAGTGCCTGTGGCTGGCGCCCTAACCACTGAGCTACAAGCACCAAGCCTAGAGTATCTTTTTAAACCTCTTGTAAAAAGGACTCAATAAAAGAATGCATTTTTGTTTCCTTCATCTTAAACACAGAGAATAAAGTTATTTCTACAAAATTCTTCTCCAAAGCTCTTATTTTTCGGTGGTGACTGAATTTTTATATATTCTGGTCTATGGGCAAGAGTCCTTCTTGGTGACTGTGAGTACTTTCTCCATTCCAATCTACATCAGTGCAAAATATGGAGTCTTGGGCATTCGCACCATGAAACAGGGAATGCTGAGCAAACAAACACAGGAAATAGGTTGGAACTCACCAGGGAGCTGGATGTGCACAGCCAGAAGGAACTAACATATAGGCTCAGTTCCTTAGAAAGGGTCAGAAGTTGGATCAAGAAGTTAGGGGACTAGATCAACCCATCTAAGGCATCCAGGATGAGTGCTTTCAATAAAACTTGGTCTATTACAATAATTCTAGGCACAGTCTGTAACACTTATCTTCCTTAATGGCTGAGGAGGGAGGGGAAACCCCATCTGCCCTGGAATGGAACAGAATAGAAGACAACCATACGTGTCCCCCTGCGGTTTGCCTGACTAGAAGTAGTTTGGATAAAGGATGACACATACGCTAACAGTGTCATGCCTTAGGCTCAGAATGGCACAGTCTGTGTGACATGACTCAACCCAGGGGAAGTCTCCCTGTGCTTCCACACAACAGAGGAAAGCCCCTAGGTTTACCAGTTGGTTAGTTTAAGATGGTGGCTCTGGGAAATCCTTTGTTTTAGTCTACAGAGGTACTTCCTCCTGTGTTCCCCACAGGTCAATTCAGCACTTCCGGGTATTACCTTTTTACAAAGCCAGGAAAGAATTCACTTAAGCACACAAGGCCCTGAACTGGACACCAGCCAGCAAGATACCAGCAAAGGACCACAGTGGGCACCCCTCGGTTCTCAGTTTTATAAATATTGAGGGGGTGTTTGTCAGAAGCCTCCTTTATCAAGTGTAAAGAATACGGGGTTCTAACTGATGACTTCATACTGAGCCTCACTGAAGTCAATGCACTCTGTAATGTCTTATTTGACAATGTGAACGTTACTTTCTTGGCATTATTATTACTAATATTGCTTAATATTTCAATGCAGTAATCGTCTGTTTTCTTTTTTGAATGTATTTATCGTCATTCATTCTTTACGTGGTTTTTGTTTCTAGTCCTTATCTTAAACATTGTTATTGTTATTAAATTTTAAGCCTTTTAAATTCTGTGAAGACAAAAAGTGGAAACCTAATTAACACATGTATATGTAAAAATAAAAAAAGATAAAAAAAAAAAGAA
>CAUYRH010071130.1:0-17455 GCA_963574655.1 Perodicticus potto | reverse complement strand
ATAACGTCAACCCACAAAATTAAAAAAATACAGTTACCTTATATATTAATAATTCTTTTCTTTACAAAATTATTTTGTTCCTTAATTTTTATAAAAACCCTTTCCACATCCCACTTTTTTTTTTTTTTTTTTTTTTTTTTTGTAGTTTTTGGGCGGGGTTGGGTTTGAACCCACCACCTCCAGCATATGGGGCCAGCGCCTTACTCTTTTGAGCCACAGGCACTGCCCAACCACAGTCCACATTCTACAGCAAACTTCAATGGCACCTATGTCTTCCTTAAGGGATGAATCTACTTTGTACAAGGGAAAAAAACTTAATTTTTTTGATTACTGTCATTATAGCTAGAATTACAAAATAAAGATTTTAGTATAAATATTAAAGGAGGGGAAGAAAACACTCTTCTCTTCATCTGATGTTTCTTTACATATAGTAGAAGTACCACTAGCATTACTGTCTGAGTCTCTGTACTCCCTCATTTCTCCTGGGGAAATGATATGACTTACCTGATTATGAGTATGAAAGTAGAAACCATTACAGAAATGAGTAGCTCAGCTCCTTCCACTTTTTCTGGCAGCTTGCTTGCCCACAGAGAACACGTAGTTGTTCTTTCCCTCTGTACCACAAGTTTCATTAAAAGAGAACCACCAGGGTTCGGCACCTATGGCTCAAGGGGCTAGGGCGCCAGCCACCTACACCTGAGCTGGCGGGTTCAAATCCAGCCTGGGCCTGCCAAACAACAATGACGGCTGCAACCAAAAAATGGCCAGGCGTTGTGGCGGGCGCCTGTAGTCCCAGCTACTTGTGAGGCGGAAGCAGGAGACTCGCTTGAGCCCAGGAATTGGAGGTTGCTGGGGTGACAGCTTGAGGCTCTGTCTCAAAAAAAAAAAAAAAAGAGAACCACCAGGCTGAGCGCCTGCGGCTCAAGCTGCTAAGGTGCCAGCCATATACACCTGAGCTAGGGGGAATCCAGCCTGGGCCTGCCAAACAACAACGGCTGCAACCAAAAAATAGCTGGATGTTGTGGCGGGCACCCGTAGTCCCAGCTACTTGGGAGGCGGAGGCAGAAGACTGGCTTGAGCCAAAGAGTTAGAGGTTGCTGTGAGCTGTGATGCCACAGCACTCTACCCAGGGTGACAGCTTGAGGCTCTGTCTCAAAAAAAAGAAAGAGAACCACCACCCTGTAAGCATCCCGTAAGCATTCTGTGGTTTTCATTAAAAGAGAACCACCATCCCATAAGCATCCTGTGGTTTTCTGAAGATAAATGAAAAATGGTAATAAAATAAAAACAATAAATAAAAAAGAGGTATCTCCCTCCCTATGGTTACCTGAAATAGTCCCTGCTGACCATACCTGGGTAAGTTTGTCTAATTTTGGAATTTAGCATTAGGAAGCTTGCCCATTGTTAGAAGTCATATTATCCAATATCCTTTTATCAGTATTTGGTCTCTTATTGGCTTTGTCTTATATCATTATTGGTTTTTGAGTTTCACTAAAGGAATGTTACAGTTGCGCTCACAAAACCCAATGATATGAAGAACACTGTTGTTTTTTTAAATCAACTGCTGATTCAATTTTGTGTCTAATGTTACTAAATTTAGTAAGGTGCCATTTGCATGCATACAAAGTTTTCACGCTATCACATCATATACCATGCTGTTTGTGAAAAACTGTGAAAGGAACTGATGAAAAGCCAAATAGTGAACTAGGAAAAACTGTTGTCCCATGTATACACCCGGTTGGTAAAACTGAAAACTCTAGCTTCTCTTTCATTTAGGTTCAGATTTTATCTTTTATAACTTGCATAAACATAGGAATTGAAGAAGGTATTCTGCCCAATGATAAGAGGAAAAAGTCTCAAATTCTGAAAACATTTTTCTAAACGTTGGGGTTTACTAGGTATATATCCAGAAGACCAAAAATCACATTATAGCAAAGGTATTTGTACCAGAATGTTTACTGCAGCCCAATTCATAATTTCTAAGTCATAGAAGAAGCCCAAGTGCCCACCGACCCACAAATGAATTAATAAATTGTGGTATATGTACACCATGGAATATTATGCAGCCTTAAAGAAAGATGGAGACTTTACCTCTTTCAACATGGATGGAGCTGGAACATATTCTTCTTAGCAAAGTATCTCAAGAATGGGAGAAAAAGTATCCAATGTACTCAGCCCTACTATGAAACCAATTTATAGCTTTCCTATGAAAACTATAACCCATTTATAGCCTAAGAATATGGGGAAAGGGGAGGGGGAGAAGGAGTGGAGGGGACGGGGGAGGTTGGGTGGAGGGAGGGTATTTAGTGGGACCACACCTACAGGGTATCTTACAAGGGTACTTGTGAAATTTACTAAATGTTGAATGTATATAAAACCAGCACACTGCACTCCATGATTGCATTAATATTACACAGCTATGATTTAATAATAAATAAACAAATAAATAAGTTGGGCCCAATTTAAAGAACTGTCTTAAATCAGAAAGAATTTTTTTCTGTAATTCCTTCTTCAAAAGCAGAAGGCTCTCAAGCATTACTGTATCTCTTGATTCCTCTAAATTTCAGTTTCAAAGTGTTGAGTTTTGTCAATTAGCCATCTCTGTTTAATAAGTACCAACCATCCCAGGATTTACCACTGTTCTGTTGCCAAAGCATTTATGCATCTACATAATTTCACTTAGTGTGTTATAAAGAAGCCTCAGTGAATGCTTAGACTTATTTTTAGGTTATGATTATATTACTTATAATTTTATTATAAATATTATTTATAACTTATTTTATTGGAAAGCATTAGTCACATTACTTTGATCAACATCACTACTCAGATCTTCTATTGAAATCTTTTCAGCCAACACTTCATTTCCCTGTATCAGAGATAGCTCCTTCATGTCTTCTTTCCCTTCTTTTTCTTCCCGCCTTCTCTCCCTTTCCCCCTTGCCCTTCTTCTTTCCTCCTTCCCACCCCCCCTTCTCCCTCTCTCTATTCCTTCCTTTCTCTCAATCTATCTCCTTCCTCCATGTCTAAGTTAATTTTTGAAATAAACCCTACAATTCTGATCCTTTAATTTATCAGTCATAGGAATCTGGCACTGAACCCAAACTTCCTTAAGTAGAATTGTCATAAGAGTATAATGCAGAAGTAATCACCAAGAGTTCTTTGTAACTGACAATTAAAAACAAAGAAATTAAACTAGATCTTCTCTCAACCTCTCGTTTTTAAGCTCCAATATGTACATATAATAATTACTTTCTTCTACAAATTTATCAAGCACTTTGAATATTAGGCACCTTATTTTTTCTATATTTCATCTTTTTTTTTTTAACATTTTATTTTATTCATTTATTTTGAGACAGAGCCTCAAGCTGTTGCCCTGGGTAGAATGCTGTGGTATCACAGCAACCTCCAACTCCTGGGCTTAAGCAATTCTCTTGCCTCAGCCTCCCAAGTAGCTGGGACTACAGGTGCCTGCCACAACGCTCGGCTAACTATATTCCATCTTAATATCACTATTTCTCTCTTTTCGAGAAAGATAGCCTCAAATATTATTTTCCTTCAGGCAAAAATACCAGTCTTTGAAGAAAATCAAATTATGTACCAATTGATTCCATAAATTAGACGTTTTAAATTTTTTATACATATATTTGTCTGTTTATTAAAAAGCTTATTTTTCAAAGGTATGTTTGTTTGTTTTTGCAGTTTTTGGCCGGGGCTGGGTTTGAACCCACCACCTCTGGTCTACGGGGCCGGCGCCCTACTCCTTTGAGCCACAGGTGCTGTCCAACAGCTGATTATTTGAAAGAAAACCAAGGTAAATAACTATGAAATACAGTAGTACATACATATGCTTTTTTTTTTTTTTCTTTTGAGACAGAGCCTCAAGCTGTCACCCTGGACAGAGTGCTGTGGCATCACAGCTCACAGCAAACTCCAATTCCTGGGCTCAAGCGAGTCTCCTGCCTCTGCCTCCCACGTAGCTGTGACTACAGGTGCCCGCCACAACGCCCGGCCATTTTTTGGTTGCAGCCGTGATTGTTGTTTGGCGGGCCCAGGCTGGATTCGAACCCACCAGCTCAGGTGTAGGTGGCTGGCACCTTAGCCCATTGAGCCACAGGCGCCGAGCCGCTTTTTTTTTTTTTTAATTTAGAGACAGAGTCTCACCTTATTGCCCTCGGTAGAGTGCCGTGGCATACAACAGCTCATAGCAACCTCCAGCTCCTGAGCTTAGGCAATTCTCTTGCCTCAGCCTTCCGAGTAGCTGGGACTACAGGTGCCCGCCACAACACCGGGCTATTTTTTTGTTGCAGTTTGGCTGGGGCCCGGTTTGAACCTGCCACCCTTGGTATATGGGGCTGATGCCCTACCCACTGAGTCATAGGCACTGCCCCATACGTCTGCTTTATGACTAAGCACATTTGTGTAATAGGAGACTGCATGTTTGTCACACATAAACACCCACAAATGAAATAAAGGGGAAAAAAATCTCAGGTTGAGCCATGCTTAATGAATATTTAGATTTGTTTTTAAATTCAATTCAAAACTGAAAGATTCATGCTTTTGTTGAGGGTCCTCCCCCTTTCCAACATTGCTGACTTTAGCCCAGAGAAGGAGCTTCTGCCAAAATTTCTGCCCCTTTGAAGTAATGAGAGAGCTTCCACCTGACCGGTCTTCCTTAGTCACCCCTCCCAGGGGTCAGAGCCCAACACCTACTGGACAACACTCCAATGGTGATTTACTGAGAGTCCAAGTGGAAATACACTAAATTCATTCTCCCTTTTCATCTGTGATCAAATGCAGAAGACACTATTCTCCTTTAACCTTACTCTGTACTTTTTACTCCATAGTTGACACCCATGGATAGGAAATCATTCTTTTCCTTCTAATCTGATAACTGGATTATGTGCAGCAAGACTGTGATGGCTAATTAATTATATTGACCAGGAAATTGTTCCACTGACCCAGATCTTTTCATAAGGTGAACTCATGATCTAAATTCAGATTGGGAACAGGAATACAATTTTGGTAAAGGATCCAAGTTGTATGCTAGAGGCCAGCTATTAAGAGAGAATTCTCATTTGTCGGGTGTTCGCTACTTATGGTGAATAAAGGCATTGATTTGGACCCCAGATCTGGGGTTCCTTACAAGTAGCCAAACCCCACAAATCCTTCTGCTTATATTTACTCTTCTTCATATATTTATTTACTTATATTTACTTATTCCTTCTGCTTATATTTATTATCAATCAAATTTCTCCCAGTTTAAAAAAATTATTAAGGTGGGAGGCACCTGTGGCTCAAAGGAGGAGGGCACTGGCCCCATATGATGGAGGTGGCGAGTTCAAACCCAGCCCTGGCCAAAAACTGCAAAAAAAGAAAAATTATTAAGGTATGTTCTGAAATCCTTTCCCATCTTACTTGCTCACTTTCAGACTGCATAATGCTGATAAATCATACAGTTTCATTTTTTTTTTAATCATACAGCTTCATAATGAGTTCTAATGCTGGACTACTCCAACATGATAATTTAAATATTAAAACTTAAAATACGGGGCGGCTCCTATGGCTCAGCGAGTAGGGCGCCGGCCCCATATACCGAAGGTGGCGGGTTCAAACCTGGCCTCGGCTGAACTGCAAAAAAAAAAAATAGCCAGGTGTTGTGGCGGGCGCCTGTAGTCCCAGCTACTCGGGAGGCGAAGGCAAGAGAATTGCCTAAGCCCAGGAGTTGGAGGTTGCTGTGAGCTGTGTGACGTCACGGCACTCTACCGAGGGCAATAAAGTAAGACTCTATCTCTTAAAAAAAAAAAAAAAAAAAAAAAACTTAAAATACGGCTCGGCGCCAGGTTCGAATCCAGCCCGGGCCCGCCAAACAACAATGACAGCTGAAAAATGGCCGGGCGTTGTGGCGGGCGCCTGTAGTCCCAGCTACTTGGGAGGCAGAGGCAGGAGACTCGCTTGAGCCCAGGAATTGGAGGTTGCTGTGAGCTGTGGTGCCATGGCACTCTATCCAGGGTGACGGCTTGAGGCTCTGTCTCAAAAAAAAAAAAAACTTAAAATACTCTTTTTGAAGATAATGAAACATTAGGACATAGTGCCTAGATTTTGAAATATGATATTTTTTGGTCCCCAAGAGCTATTCATAATCTTATTTAAGCATTTTAATATGAGATATGCACAACAGTATACCTTAGAAGAATTTCTCGTTCCAGATACCTAACAATCTACTGCTAGTCTAACACTTAATCTTCAAAGTTATCTCGCCCTATTCTTTTTTTTTTGGAGACAGAGCCTCAAGCTGTCACCCTGGATAGAGTGCTGTGGCATCACAGCTCACAGCAACCTCCAACTCCTGGGCTCCAGCGAGTCTCCTGCCTCAGCCTCCCAAGTAGCTGGGACTACAGGCACTGGCCACAATGCCCGGCCAGTTTTTGGTTGCAGCCGTCATTGTTGTTTGGTGGGCCTGGGCTGGATTCGAACCTGCCAGCTCAGGTGTACATGGCTGGCGCCTTAGCTGCTTGAGCCACAGGCGCCGAGCCTATCTAGCCCTATTCTTTCAGCAGTTAGGTGTTTAAAGCAGGCCTGTAGTCATGCCAGGAAACTGAATTTGGAATAAAATCATTATGTGGATACTATTTGGACATACCAAGAAAATAACTGCAAGCAGCTCTCAAATGTTAAGCATTTTTCTTAAATGATAATCTCAGACTTCTGGCTAAGAAACACTGAACTATAGTCAGGTGCCATGTAACTACATTTCAGTCAACAATGGACAACACATATGATGGTGGTCCCATGAACCTTTAATACAGTCAAAAGGGGTCACGACCCACAGGTTGAGAACCACTGGATTATACCAACAGCTTAGGTGTATAGTAGGCTACCTAGGTTTATGTAAATAAACTGTATGATTGTACAACAACAAAATCACCAATGACACCTTTCTTAGAATGTATTCTTGTTGTTAAGCAACACATGACTGCAATTCATTTCACCACATCTCTAAACAGTTTAACCTACTAAGTACCACCTTAAAGTGCTAGAAGACAAAATCAAAAGTAAGAAAGAGTAAAGTGACATATTAAGAAAATATAGTTAAACTATAATATGATTTATTTTATCAGTGTTCCAATCTATAATCTGTTGGAAAAAGTGTTTATGAAAACAAAGTTGGAAAAAACAAAAGACTGAGAAAGAAAAAAGAGTAGCATTTGGAAGAAAAGAAGAATTCTGAAAATATCAATAGGAAGAGAAACTTCGGAGGAATAAACTTTTATCACAGTTTTTCCAAGTATCAGCCCCTATTTAAATCAGAATCCTACCTATTTACAAATGAATTCAAGTTATTTCTGAGTATTTGTATCATATTTTATAGTTTTCCTGTTTTCTTCTACACTCTCAGACTGTCAGCTTTTAATTCTTGCTGCTATCACTATATCTCTCATTAACAACTGCCCTACTCCACCAGAAGAGGAATGTGTTGAGAACTAGGAAACAGAAAAAAAAACAAACTAAAAATGTAGTAGCATCAAGTACAAATTAATAGTCAACAGATTGTCAGAAACTATCTTAAATAGAGGTTATTAACTCCTGTCCATGAACTCCATGACACCGATTTTGATGAATTAGACATCTTTCGCTTTCTCCAAGTTTCTTAACAATGTTTTAGATGCCTCTGGATGGGACACATATTATACTTTTAATGTTCTTTAAAGTATGATCCATTTCCTTCATAAATTCTTTATATAGTCAGTCCGACTAAGTACAAAGGTAAACTTCTTTATAGTCCACCTCTAAATTTAAGAATCAGTTAGTGCACTGGTTTATAGCAAAAGAAGTTTTGTTTTGATTCATTTTGTTAAAAGAAGAAATCAACTTTTAAGGTTTAATTAATCTTAAAATGCAAAGATCTAAGCTGGTAAATGTTACATTCTCAAGGAATTTTCTACCTTCAAGTTCACAGAAAAGTCATAAAATGAAAACAGTAACTAGACACAAAGGGATTATAAAGCCACCTTGATAACAACAATGCAGCTCACTACATAGTCCACAAAGACAAACTAGTAACATCAAACTCAAATCTTATCATGGTAACTATTTAGTAATATTTTGCTAATTATATAGTTTAATTTCTCATTCTTTTCACACCATTTTTTTCTGAGTTTTGATTTAATGATTGGTAATCACTTAAAACAATCTCATTTAAAATAAGAATTAGAATTTAGAATTCACAACCTCTTAAACATCAAAATCTAAGTTAAAACATTAGCAAGTTTTTTGCTCTACTCCTCATATTTTATCCTAAACATACCCCTTAAACATGAATCTACATTTTCATATTTTAATAAACATTCAATTACTTAAGCGAAGCAGTAGGACATTTGTGTTCAGTAATTAATTTCACAAAATAACAGTATTTATATGCATAAACTATTGTTTCCTCATCAGCTCATAGAAAGAAATAACTTTTTTTTTTTCAGTTTTTGGCTGGGGCCGGGTTTGAACCTACCACCTCTGGTATATGGGGCCGGTGCCCTACTCCTTTGAGCCACAGGCACCGCCCAACTTTTTTTTTTTGAGACATACTCTTGCCCTGGCACACTGGGTAGAGTGCAATGGCACCATCACAGCTTATTGCAATCTCAAACTCCTAGGCTCAAGTGCTCTGTCTCAACCTCCCAAGTAGCTGCAACTACAAGTACACACCACTATGGCTGGCTAATTTTTCTATTTTTTGGAAAGACATGGTCTTAATCTCCCTCAGGCTAATCTCAAACTCCTGGCCTCAAGCAATCCTCCTGCCTAAGCCTCACAGAGTGCTAGAATTACAGGTATAAGCCACCATACCTGGTCCAAACTGATTTTTAAACACGTTAATAGCAGTATGTAGTATTAATCTTCATTCCTTAGTCATGAAATGTTTATAACAAATGCATGATTCAGTTCAAGTATACAAGTGCTTTTAAACCAAGTTACCAAATAACCATCAGTGATGTAACTGACAAAGAAAGTAACCTGACTCGTCTGAAATGAATATTAAAGAAAAATTAAATAGTTCCTTCTTGGGTGGTGCCTGTGGCTCAAAGGAGTAGAATGCCAGCCCCATATGCCGGAGATGACGGGTTCAAACCCAGCCCCGGCCAAAAACCGCAAAACATAAAATAAAATAAAATAAAATAAAATAAAAATAAAAATAAATAAATAGTTTCTTCTTAACCCCAAAGATACATACTCCTAAGTGTCTGTTTCAGAATAAATGAATAGCTAGCATTTTATTTAAAGGCAAGAAACCCCAAGCCTTTAATATTAGAAATACCTAAACAAAGAGGAAAACACCTTATTTACATTACTTCCCTTTTTAAACGTATTAGTGCAGTTAATTTTGTACCTTTGAAAATTCTTCAGGTTCCTTTATATCTAATGATCTTGTTGCATATTCTAGTAGCTCTTCAGAGTTCTCCAGGGCATTGTTGCATTGACTAATCTGACTCTGGGGAAAAAAAGTCTAAATCATTAAAGTGAAGTTTTCTCTTGCCATTAGAATCTTTAAATATATTGCTATAATGAATTTACAAATAATTTTAGTAGCAATAATTGAGAAAAAATTTCAGAGAGCTATTAAAGCAAAGATAATCATGATAAGTCATATATACGAATTTTAATTATCTTAATACTGCGTAGCTCTTTCTAGAATTTATATAAAACAGCTTAACCACAGAGAAAAAGTTATACTCATAATTTAAAATAAAAATGAAATAAAGCAATTATAAGTAACTGGGGCCAAATTAAAGATTCTCCTCAGTTAGAAAACTATCTATAATTTAAATTAAAACACCAAAGTAATCTATCTGTCGACAACATATTACATATAATAAAGACTCAGTTTATTGATATTTTAACTGTTTAAGCTGAAGTTTGTAAAGGCAGGTACAGACTGCTGTACTCTACTTAGCACACTACTAGGTAATGCATACTACTCTAAATGCTAATTTTTAGTATTTAAGACTGGACAGCACAGGAACTGCAAATACATGTACGTAGAAGTCAAAAGAAATGAACAGGAACAGAAAATGGCAAATGTTACAGTGATTGCTCTGTCTTCAATGCTCATAAATTAATTCCACCTAATACAATCTTTCTTATTCAGTCCTCTCTCCCTTTATCAGGTCATGTGAAAAAACTGTAAGTGATTGACAGTGGGAGTGGAAAAAAAAAAACTGTCAGTGACAACCTTCAAACAAAGAAGCAGATCCATTTTGAAGGTTTTAAATGTATCTAAGATTCTTCTTCAGAATATTTATACTAACCATCCCATATTCAAATCTACTTATTATCCCCTGAAGAATAGCACTAAAGATAAACACCAACTCATTTTACTAGTTTCTAATGTGTTCTACTACTTTACTTCAGAAAACTAGAATAGTTCAGTCATAGTTTGGGTTAAAATACATTTTCATGTGTTGCTTTAAGAACCTAATCACAATTTCATAAAAATACTGCTCCTTCTATGAGTAAATCTCTTTTAAGTTCCTATAAGAATCGACAAAACACCATTTGAAATATACTATTTGTAGATGAGCTTTATGAAAGTTTTAAGCAAAATCACTGAGAACAAAATGGTAAGTATAAATTGCCGGTAGTCCCAGCTACTTGGGAGGCTAAGCCAGAAGGATGGCTTGAGCCCCAGAGTTTGAGAGTTTGAGGTTGCAGTGGGCTATGATGATGCTACTGCGGTCTATCCAAGATGACAGAGCAAGACTCTGTCTCAAAAAAAATATGCAAAAAATAAAAAGTGGGACATTTTCAAGGCTTTTCATATTTCCTTGTAATACTAAAACTATTTGTAGGGCAATCATAACAAGACATGATGAAGATGGTAAAACAATTTTTAAAAATTTAATGTTAGTGGGCGGCACCTGTGGCTCAAAGGAATAGGGTGCCGGCCCCATATGCCGGAGGTGACGGGTTCAAACCCAGCCCCGGCCAAAAACTGCAAAAAAAAAAAAAAAAATTTAATGCTAGTAAGATAACTATAAGTTGCTATTGCTAGAGCATTATAATCCTACATATGTGAATTTAGAATAAAGGGAAACTAGGGAAAAGTACTTAAATGGAGCTAGTCAACTGTAATTAATTAAAAACTAGCAATATTATGTGATATATTTAGAATACAGGACATGTAGGAAGTATACATCCAAACCTAAGGGCAAAGTTCCTGCTCTCAAGGTAATGTTGACCATAGTTTAATTTTATATAACAAAATGCAAGTTTGAAAAAAATGTGTCTATTGGCTGCTTCTAGGTCCCTTATAACAACATGAGGGGAAAAAAAGGTCCATATACATTGATGCAGAAAGAAGGTCCCAACAAACAACAGGTATCAACCAGGTAGGTATTTGGAGCTAACGAGTAAGTGAAAAGGAAAATACTATCAGCATCACTGGAATATCACAGATCGACAGGAATAGTTAGAGGGGGTTGATAAAAATGGATAGATAATACATATTCAATATGCATAATATTCTTGTCACTTGATGGAAAAGGGGCAAGGTAAGAAAAAAGATATGACTCATGGACACTCTGATGGCAGATACAATATGTGTTATGAGCTAGAGTGACAGACATGTTGGCTGGTTGTAGACAAAAACAATTAGAGCCCCTATGAGAGAGAAAAAGTACGGGGAGGGAGGAGAGGCTGGAGATTAAGCAACTGTATTTAAAAGCCATTACAAACTGGTGCTGTGAAAAAGGACGTGGGTCCAAGACAGAAGAAATGTGCACAGGGTTGGATCTTCAGAAAATGCTGAGCTTTCCTTTCTTTTCGAGTATTATTTGTTTATTTAAGTGAATCCATTCCTTATTTATTGCAATTTATGGAAAACTTCATGATTGAAATAATTATTCTTAAGTGATTTAAATAATACAACCCCAGGTGGCACCTGTGGCTCAAAGGAGTAGGGCGCTGGCCCCATATGGTGGAGGTAGTGGGTTCAAACCCAGCTCCGGCCAAAAAAAAAAAAACTGCAAAAATAAATAAATAATACAACCCCCACTCCCAAATATAAACAATAAACCTCAACCCAGGAAGTCTGGACAAACTTGAGAGGATATTTGATCCTTAGAAATTGTGGGTATAGGGTATGTGTGTAAGACAGAAAGAGACTATTTGTATTCTTCTATAGCTTTCAGACTCTCAAAGATCTCTGTGACTAAACCAACACATAAAAATCAGGTGCATTTCTCTATGCCAACAATGAGGACTCCAAAAAAGGAAATTAAGAAAACAATCACATTTATAATAGCACCAAAAAGAGCAAAATACTTCAGGCAGAAATTTAACCAGGGAGGCAAAAGACCTACACACTGATAACTACAAAACACTGTTGAAAGAATTTTAAAAAACAGAAATAAATAGAAAAAACTATATTCATAAATTAAAAGAATCTACACTGTTAAAATGTCCATACTAGGGCGGCGCCTGTGGCTCATGGAGTAGGGCGCCAGCCCCACATACTGAAGGTGGCGGGATCAAGCTCAGCCTTGGCCGAACTGCAAAACAGAAAAATAGCCAGGCATTGTGGCAGGCGCCTGTAGTCCTAGCTACTCTGGAGGCTGAGGCAAGAGAATCGCCTAAACCCAGGAGTTGGAGGTTGCTGTGAGCTGTGTGACGCCACGGCACTCCATCGAGGGCGATAGAGTAAGACTCTATCTCTACCAAAAAAAAAAAAAGTCCATACTATCCAAAATCTAAAAATTCAATGTAATCCCTGTCAATATTCCAATAACATTTCTTTCAGAAATAAAAAAAAAAAAAACTTTCTACAATTCATGTGACATCTTAGGGACCGTGAACTGCCAAAACAATCTTGAAAAGAGAAAAGTTGGAGGCCTTACAACTTCCTGATTCAAAACAACTTAATAAAGCTACAGTATCCCAAACAGTGTGATACTGGCATACAGAAACGGTCGCCAAGTACAAACAATGGGAAAAGGATAAATGGTGCTGGGAAACTGAATAGGAAGTATCTACACACAAAAGAATGAAGTAGGACCCTAACTTTACACCACATACAAAAATTAACTAAAAATGGATCAAAGACCTAAATGTAAGCCATAAAACTATAAAATACCCAGAAGAAAATATACGGGAAAGCTTCATAAGCTGCAGTTGGCAATGATTTCTTATATAGGACAACAAAAGGCCACACAACAAAAGCAAAATAAACAAACTGGACTACATAAAACATCTCAATAGCAAAGGAGACAATTAACAGTAAAAAGGAGAGATTAGAATGAGAGAAAATGACCACAAATCATATATCTGATAAGAGGTTAATATCCAGAATATATAAAGAACTTTTACAATTTAAAGAAAAGATAACCAATTAAAAGAAGGGCAAAGAACCTGAATAGGCATTTCTCCAACAAAAACATCAATAAGCATATGAAAAAGATGCTCAATATCACTAACCATTGGAGAAATGAAAATCAAAACTATAATAAAACAACAACAACAAAAAGAAAATAACAAGTGGTAGCAAGGATGTGGAGAAATTGGAAACCTTGTGCACTGCTGGTAGAAATGTTAAATGTTGCAGCTGCTATGGTTCCACAGAAAACTAAAAACAGAAATACTGTATGATCTGCAATCCTTCTAAATTTACGTATCTAAAAGAACCGATAACAGGATCTCAAAGAGATATTTACACTTTCATATTCATTGCAGCATTACTCATAAAAGCTAAAAGGTGAAAGCAGACCAAATATCTACAGACAAATGAATGGGTAAAAAAATGTGGTACATACGCTAAGTGGAATATTATTCAACCACAAAAAAGAAAGAAATCTTGGTAGATGCTACAACATGGATGAATCTCGAGGATCTTATGCTGAGTGAAATAAGACAGAAGCAAAAGGATAAATATTACACCTGTCCACTTAGCTGAGATACCTAGAGAAGTCAACATCATGAAAACAGAAAACAGTACTATGATTACCAGGAGCTAGCAGTAGAGGAACATAAGTTGTTGTTCAATGGGTATAAAGTTTCTGATTTATGGCATGAATAAATTCTAGAATCTTTTACAAAACAATGTTAAATCTTGACAATACTGAACTGTACACTTAAAAATGGTTACAAGTAAATTTTACATCATTTTAAACCATAATTTTAAACATTTGTGATCAAAACAAAAATAAGAACAATTTTTCTATAAGATAAAGGCACAATTACATATAAAAATATACTATTTTTTGCTTTCAATAAATCAGACATTAAATATACTAGAATTACTCATATTTAAATAGTTGTATGATCTCACCTGTAATTCTTGTGATTTGCGAGCTTGTTCTTGCTTGATACTGTTAATCATACTTTCTTTTACCTCATCCAATATAGAGTATAAACTATCAAATTCTTCATCTAACTCTGAAAGTATGTAAGAAGAATTTTCCTGTTTAAAGAACAAAACAAAATAGTTATTTTACTGAAGAACTATCAAACATTTAAAAACTAAAAAGTATACTCAAGACTTGAGGCTTTAAAAAGAGATAAATACTAGAAGCTGGCTGTGAATGCTTACAGTACTATGTCAGCTATGCTACGAATTAAGTTACCTTTAATGGTCTAGCCCATATTCTCTTTATCTTATTGTTTCCATAGGACATTGTGAAAGGTTGTTTCTGTTAGTTTGTTTTGAGACAGAGTCTGACTTTGTCACCCTAGAGTTGATGTGGCATTACAGGTCACAGCAACCTCAATCCTCTTGCTTCGGCCTCCCAAGTAGCTGGACTATAGGTGCCTGCAGCAACACCCAGCTATGTTTAGAGACGGAATCTCATTCTAGCTCAGGCTGGTTTCGAACTCATGAGCACAAGCAATCCACCTACCTCGGTCTCCCAGAGTGCTAGGATTATAGGTGAGAGCCACCACACCTGGCTTGTGAAAGGTTGTTTTAAGGTTCTCAACTTTAAGGTTCCCTAGCCCTTCAGTCTCTCAAGCAGATCCAAAGCCAGAATCAGAGGTATATATCAGAATCATTGGTGAAACATTTTAATAAAATATTCCAGAGATTTGAGCGTCATCTGAAGCTCAGTGAGTAGGACGCCAGCCCCATATACTGAGGGTGGTGGGCTCGAACCTGACCCTGGCCAAACTGCAACAACAAAAAAAATGGCCAGTCATTGTGGAGGGCCCCTGTAGTCCCAGCTACAAGGGAGGCTGAGGCAAGAGAATCACCTAAGCCCAAGAGCTGGAGGTTGCTGTGAGCTGTGACACTACGACACTCTACCGAGGGCGACAAAATGAGACTCTGTCTCTGAAAAAAAGAAAAAAATATTAGAGATTTTAATTCAATAATCCTGAGGAACGGTTTGAGCGTACAAGGATGAGGTTGATTTTGTGCAAATTTTAAAATCAGGTTCTCTAAAACACTGCACTTACATAAGATAAATGGAACTTAAAACTAAGCAATTACTTAGTGGATCCTAAGAGATTCATAAAATACTGAATTTTAGTGCTAGAAGGTACCTCAGAAATCATCTACTGACTAGAACTTTAAGCCAAGCTATTGCATTTTATGAACTAAAATACCAAAAAATGACTTGCCCAAAGTCGCACAACTAGTTACTAGTAACATGGTAAAAAAAAAGCATTTCAAGTCTCTTTTCTTCCCACAGTTCCTCATTGCCTCTTTGAACAGGATGCTCCTATTCTAAGCAGAAAAAACTTGCTAGACAAGCAATATCCATTACTGTAACAATTATAAGATAGAAGAAATTCTCTTAAGGCATTTTTCAACTTAGATGAAACATTTAATTAAAAGAACCAAATTGGCATTAGTTAATAGAATACATACAATTACTGTAATATCATCTGTCCAAACCTTTGCTTATTGTGTTTATATAAACCAGGCTTCTCAAGAGACTACAGTCTCATCAAAAATAGTAAGATCCACAGAAATCATTTTACTAGTTCATTTTATTTTATTTATTTTCACTATTGTTGGGGATTCATTGAGGGTACAAAGAACCAGGTTATATTCATTGCATTTGTTCGGTAAAGTCCCTCTTATAATTGTGTCCTGTCCCCAAAAGGTGTGTCACACACCATGACCCCCCATCTCCTCCCTCCTTCCCTCTCTCTGCTCTCCCCTTCCTCTACCGTGTACTAGATCATTAACTGTCCTCATATTAGAATTGAGTACATGAGATTGTTTCTCAATTCTTGTGATGCTTTACCAATAACATGTTCCACTTCCATCCAGGTTAATACAAAAGATGTAAAGTTTCCATCTTTTTTAATGGCTGAATAGTATTTCATGATATACATATACCACAGCTTGTTAATCCATTCCTGGGTTGGTGGGCATTTAGGCTGTTTCCACATTTTGGTGATTGTAAATTGAGCTGCAATAAACAGTCTAGTGCAAGTGTCCTTATGGTAAAAGGATTTTTTTTTCTTCTGGGTAGATGTGCAATAATGGAATTGCAGGATCAAATGGGAGGTCCAGCTTGAGTTCTTTGAAAAGTTCTCCATACTTCCTTCCAAAAAGGTTGTATTAGTTTGCAGTCCCACGAGCAATGTGAAAGTGTTCCCTTCTCTCCACATCTATGCCAGCATCTGCAGTTTTGAGATTTTGTGATGTGGGCCACTCTCACTGGGGTTAGATTTTGTGATGTGGGCCACTCTCACTCGGGGTGGCTTTGATTTGCATAGTTTTGATAGCTAGGGACAATTAGCATTTTTTGTTTGTTAGCCATTGGTCTGTCTTCTTTAGAGAAGGTTCTATTCATGTCTCTTACCCAATAATAGAAGAGATTGTTGGCTCTTTTTTTCATTGATTAATTTGAATTCTCTGTAGATTCTAGTGATCAAGCTTTTGTCTGATTCAAAATATGCAAATATTCTTTCCCATTGTGTAGGCTATCTATTTCCTTTGGTTGTTGTCTCCTTATCTGTACAGAAGCTTTTCAGTTTAATTAGGTCCCATTTGTTTATTTTCACTGTTGTTGCAATTGCCACGAAAGTCTTCTTCATAACGTCTTAGGACTCTTACTAGTTTATTTACAGGGGTAAGAATAAGCTGTAGAAAAAATATGCAGTCTGGAAGGCAGAAGACCCACTTCAAATTTTTGCTTTTATTTATCAGTGAGCTTTATCAAGATGATTTTTGCACACACCTTTCTCATGCCAAGATTTTTCAAATTTCTGCTTTTATTTATCAGTGAGCTTTTTCAAGATGATTTTTGCACACACCTTTCTCATGCCAAGATTTTTGTCAAAAATTTCCTGTTTCTCTAAAGGTTTACTTTTTTTTTTTTTGAGACAGAGCCTCAAGCTGTCACCCTGGATAGAGTGCAGTGGCATCACAGCTCACGGCAACCTCCAATTCCTGGCCTCAAGCGAGTCTCCTGCCTCTGCCTCCCAAGTAGCTGGGACTACAGGCGCCCGCCACAACGCCC
>CAUYRH010071128.1:0-17777 GCA_963574655.1 Perodicticus potto | reverse complement strand
TGTACACTATGGAATATTATTCAGCTGTTAAAAAAAATGGAGACTTTACAGCCTTTGTATTTACCTGGATGGAAGTGGAACACATTATTCTTAGTAAAGCATCTCAAGAATGGAGAAGCATGAATCCCATGTACTCAAGTTTAATATGAGGACAATTAATGACAATTATTGACATGGTCGGGGTGAGGGAAGGGGAGAGCAGAGAGAGAAAGAATGAGGGAGGGGTGGGGAAAGGAAGAGCAGAGAGAGGGAAGGAGCGAGGGGGGTGGGGTCTTGGGGCCTTGG
Organism: Perodicticus potto; assembly: GCA_963574655.1. Lineage (NCBI taxonomy): Eukaryota > Metazoa > Chordata > Mammalia > Primates > Lorisidae > Perodicticus > Perodicticus potto. The sequence goes on along the minus strand of CAUYRH010071128.1, from coordinate 17,492 downwards.
TGTGTGCCACACCTGTTGGGGGCAAAACACAATTGTAAGAGGGACTTTACCCAACAAATGCAACCAGTGCAACATGGTTTCTTGTACCCTCAATGAATCCCCAACAATAAAACAAACAAAAAAAAGAATTCTCAAATTCTGCTCTTTATACAAAATGGCTCCATGATTTTGGTCAGTGACCACACCACGCCCCCTTTCCCTTGTTGTATGGGGAGATGGACTCAAGGTTGCTGCGAGGCCTGAGTGAGGTGGCATGGGCAGGCCCTCAGCAGGGCTCCTGGTCGGTGGAACCTCCTCTGCTGAGGATGCCGTCAAGCAGGTAGGCTACAGAGGCTTGAGGGAGTGCAACACAGCTTAGCATTTTTGTAATTGTGGCACTCTGTCCCAGGTTCACCTTTTGATCTACTTGGGTTGATCTACTTTTTGAAGATAATTTCATGCTGATTTTAAATGAGAAATGCAAGTATAGTTTTTTCCATTTATCAGACAGAAGTGGAAAGGTTCCTAAAGATTTTTATTTATTTTTTATTTATTTATTTATTTTTTTGCAGTGTTTGGCCAGGGCTGGGTTTGAACCTGTCACCTCTGGCATATGGGGCTGGCGCCCTACTCCTTTGAGCCACAGGCGCCACCTGGTCCTAAAGCTTTTTTCAGGTGTACACCTCTTTGAGTTGAGGCTCCACAGGACTAACGGACTTTCTTCTCATAAAATGTACATGTGCAGAAGTATAGCCTTGACAGACTTGAGGGCACCGGTGTCTTGAAACTGGTGGCAGGACCAGTGGGCTCTCTTCTGTGTTCTTATGTCACTTGTGACCATGACTTCATGTGGGGCCTGTGTGTGTGCCAGAATAGAACACTAACAGTACGTAAGAACCTGGTAAAGTTGTAGGTGCATATTGACTTGGCAGTTTTTAAAATATTTTATTGATATAAAACAATAGTAATATAACTAGTGACCTATGTGCCTGCTTCTTTGTGTGAAAATGGATTTCTTATTTGGCATTTAAATGTTTTTAGAGAAACATACATTTACTATGATGTGATAAATCACTGGCAGTATCTGTGTTAGGTACATAAAGATTTAAATTTCCTTTTTGGAACAAAAGTAACTTGAAGATGTAATGAATGTTTTCAAATGAAAGTATTTACTTGTATCTTTGAAATTAGTTTTACTCTGGAGCACTTTTTCCTGATTTTCCGCCCTCTGGACTAGGTGTCATAAGGACAGGAACCTCATCCTTTGAAATGTGTTCTTGTGTTCCCATCTCCCAGTTATTTAAGAGAAACATGTTGGGCTCACAGCAGGTACCTAATGTGCATTTGTTGAATTGAATTTATTTTTCTTATCCAAAATTTTTCAGTTTTTAGTTTTTTCATTTTTCCCCACTCTGAAAGTCCAGATTTAAAATGTCAGCTTTATAAGATAAAAATAATTTAAACTAGTGGCACCTCATTAAACTAGAAAGTGGGCATTTGCCATTTCTGAGTTCCCACATTGGAAGCAATCTTAATGGTAGTTGATTATCACTGGGTGTTTCTGGCTTTAGAGAATAGTGTGTCCTTTCTTTTCTTCTGTTTCACCACTGCGATCCTTAGTGTGTGTTGCTCCATTATATAGTATTTTGGAGCTGGAGAAATCTGGCAGGACCTATTCATTTCATAAGTAATGAAACAGGCCCAGAGTCAGTGACACTTGTTAGTACCAGGGAACACCAGGCCCCTGTTCCTGGCTGTGATGGGCACATGTGAGGGCAAGGAGCAGAGGGGTAATGGTGTCCTTCAGGGGTCAGGGCCTCAGGCTCAAAGCCAAGACTGCTTGGTCCCACTCCAGCTTTCTCTACTGTGAAACAAGGTCAGCAAGAGGTTTAACCCCAGATGGGCTTACGGGAGTGCGTGGAGCATGGTGCAGAGAGCACTTCCCAGGGGACGTTCTCGTTCCCTCCTCATCACCAACATCACCCTACCCCTCAGCTCTTCCTCAATCTGGGAGATGGTGGCTTCCCTGCTAGAACTTAACAACCCTTCCGTACAGTCATACTAATGACTTTATTTTTTAATATTTATTTTTTTCTTCTGAGCCATATTTTATTATCAGACAAACCAGTGACTCAATTTAAAATAAACCAGCATGGTTTAGTTTAACATATTGGTATTGGCTGTTGAGTCTTGAAATCTGATAAATTAGCTAATTATAAAATCAGACAAATCCAATGCTTTTTTTTTTTTTTTTTCAAATATGAACCTAGTGGTATGATGCTGTTGCTGTTCCCAGCCTCAAGTGAGGCTGCAGGCTGTCCTCTGCACAGGTAGATGTCGGGTGACGGGGGCACAGCTGGGGCCACAGTTAGCCCAGTACAGGCTGTGCCAGGCTGTTTTGTCCAGCCTCCTTTGAAGTGCAGTAGCTTTATTGCCCTTTAACTAGAAAGTCTTTCATCAGCCCTTTCGGTACATTTTGTGATGTTTAGAAATAATTTAGGTAGCTATATTTGGTGTGTACGATTAGCAAGTGTTGGAATGAGTTGAAATGAACTCAATACATTGAGCTGGTTTCCTACCTCCAAACTTAATTTGTGACCAAATAATTGATTGCTGGGGGTGGAAGAAAACTAATTCCTTCATTTTATTTCCCAAAGTGAAGGCATTGGAGTCTTTCAGCAATCTTCTAAACAAAGTCTGTTTGATTCATGTAAAATGTCTCGTGGAGGGCCATTTACAGAAGATAAAGTGGAAGATGTGAGAGCTCTGGTCAAGATTGTCCCTGTTTTCTTGGCTTTGATTCCTTACTGGACAGTATATTTCCAAGTGAGTGGTGACAAACAGGTTTAATTTCCTTTATCTTCCTATGAAGCCTTGCCCTAGCACTTGTTTTGGCCATTACTGAAGTATGTAGGACTCAGTGATTTTTATCCATGAGTCTGTAGAATCTTGGAATTTTTTGGTTATTGATTCATTTTGGCTGCTTTAAGTATTTTGAATCTCTTTCCAAAAAAGAAGCTAAGAATAGGTATGCTTCTGGTTTTCTAGGCCCCTCCTGCTAATTTAATTTCTTGTTTGGATAACTGGCAGTTCTTTTTCCAAATTGATCTCCAGAGGATGTTTATGATGACGAATAATTGTCCATTTTCAAACTTGAACGATCGTCTGTCTCTGGGAGTCACTGCTGTGTCTCATCAGAGTCTAGTTTAGGGGAGGGGCAATCTGTTTAAAATTTTTGGAAAGTGTGGTTGATTCACATATAATAATATTGCTTTTTATACCCAGATGCAGACAACATATGTTTTACAGAGTCTACATTTGAAGATTCCAGAAATTTCAAGTATTACAACTACCCCTCATACGGTAAGAACAATTGGAATGATCTAAAAATTGTTATTTGAGGCTTATATATAATACATGAATTCCTTCTAATAATGGTAGATATGTTCACAGGGAGCATGAAGTAAACATTTACTGAAATTGAATTTTTACTTAGTATTTTTTCATTGGTTATATCATTTACTGTATTGACTAACGTCAATTAAACTTTGATAAGTATTTTCATCTGATCCTTTTTTTGTTTTCTTTCAAAGCACAGAAAAGCAAATGTGGATCCATATAGAAATGTCTTTTCTCATTTCCGGTGTCTTGAAATGGAGACTTTTTTCCTTGAGGTGATTTTTTGTAGACCTTTGCTGCAGAAGCATAAACACACCCTCCTGTCTTGCCCAGCTCCCCGCAGCGTGGCTCACCATGTTCGATGCTGTGCTCATCCTCCTGCTCATCCCTCTGAAGGACAAGCTGATTGATCCCATCCTGAGGAGAAATGGCTTGCTCCCGTCGTCCTTGAAGAGGATCGCTGTGGGGATGTTCTTTGTGATGTGCTCTGCCTTTGCTGCGGGTGAGAAACCCTTGCTCGTGTCTCCCAAGCCTGGCTGGGTCTCATTGCTCAGTTGTGGGTAACTCGGAATATAGTAGTCATGTCTGTGTCATTCAGGAATGTGTGCTTTAAAGGAGACCCTGGATCAATTATTTTAAACCACCGATTGTTCTTTTCTCATTTTTTATTACATAAAGTTGAAAATTTTCTTCCTAAGTATATATCATTTTTCTTCTAAAACTAAAACTATTGGAGTGCTCATTGAACTGAATTAAAGGAGGCTTGTTCTCTACATATTGGGTAAAATTAGACTAAACTGTACAGTTTATTACCTCCCTTAAGGAAAACGACAGGACTGTAGCTTTCCCCTAGTCTCCTTTTTAAAAGAAATAAAAAGAATATGGACAAACAGTCCATATTTGTTGTTTAACGCAAAGCCCAAGTGAATCAGGTGTGCCATGATGTGACTTCTGTGTAGCCCACCAGGTGCCAACAGTGGGGACTTCTCAATCTGGGGCTCGAGCAGCCATGATTGAGTATTATCTATGCAACATTTTTCAGAACCATCAATAAAGCATCTTGTAGCAAACATCTAGTTTTTAAGTTTAACTGTTATATTAATAACCAATGCTACCTTGACCTGCTTATGAATTCTAGGAATTCTGGAAAGTAAACGGCTGGACCTCGTGAAAGAGAAAACCATTAATCAGACGATTGGCCATGTGGTCTACCACGCTGCTGACTTGCCTATATGGTGGCAGGTTCCGCAGTATGTGCTGATTGGGATTAGCGAGATATTTGCAAGTATAGCAGGTAAGGTTGTTTCAGTGTCCAAAGCGTCTGAGTAGTCATAAAATGTTTTTATTATACTGTTAAAATATATTGAGACAAAAATAGCATACTACTAGTGTATTTTTTGCCAGAGAGTTGTGGTTCAGAATATGAATTGGCAAGTAAATACTAAACTCAGGATTCTCCTTTCTTGGTATAATAGTAGTATTCCCCCATTAACTACCTTACATTTGCCCCCTGAGAGAGAAGAACGCAGCTCACAGTTGGGTGGCCCCTGCTGTGCCAGATGCCTCCTGGCAGAGCCCTCTCTTAGTGACGTGGTAGCCCAGCCCACAGTTCTCAGCTCAGTGTTAGTGGTTTAGATTTATGTACAGAAGCAAATCTAATTTTTTAAAAACATGTTTTCACCGGTCTTTCTTTCCCTGTTAGTGAGATTCTTTAGTGGTATGGACAGTGCATTCTGGGTAGAGCTGTGTGAGAGAAAGGAGAAGACTCGTGACTGGCAGAGGCTGGGCGGACTGGGTGGGTAGCAGTAGGCAGTGATTTTTACCTCTCAGGAAACTCATACAGAATTGGCTAATGAATTTGAAAAGGGAAGATGTCCCAACAGAATGGTGTTTCGTTTAGAATACATTGCAAATTTCCATGTCTAGTTATTATAAAAATCTGCATTTATAAATGGACCTGCTGAAATTGCTTTAAAACGTATTACACTTGAAGTGGAATCATTAAGTAGATTCCTCAATTTAGATTGTGTACTTTGTCTAATCTCCTGTTACTTGAGAATATAGGAAAATTTCATTTCTTTAATCTCAATTTTCCCATGAGGAACAAAAAACTTTTTTAGAGCTAACAGCACATTTTACCTTTATGTTTGAGAGCAAGCAGTTAACTTTCTGCTTCATTGAACTTTTTGGGAATTGTCCTAGTGGTTAGGAGAATAAGCAGATTGACCGTAGGTGAGAACTCTCTTCACAGTAGGGAGGGGCTTGTGGCCGCCTAGAGCTCTAATCCCCAGAGAGACCTGACCCTCTGCTCACTCTGCCGTGGTAGGCAGGAGTGTGGTGCTGACTGTCAAAGTGCTCCTTTCTCAGAAACCACCCTCCTTTGTCTTTCCTTAGGTCTAGAATTTGCGTACTCAGCTGCTCCCAAGTCCATGCAGAGCGCCATCATGGGCTTGTTCTTTTTCTTCTCTGGCGTCGGGTCGTTCGTGGGCTCAGGACTGTTGGCACTAGTGTCTATCAAAGCCATCGGATGGATGAGCAACCACACGGACTTGGGTAAGAGCCCGCAGCCTGTCTTCTTTGTGAAGGTAACCGGGGCTGGGGAGGTGCGGTGCTCACAGATGCCATGGGATGTAGGTGGGGCTGTCCCCAGAGGTATGTGTCCCCTCCTTGCCTTACATTGGACCACTCACATCACTTTCTTTGCTTACATCATTCACAGTTTCTCTTCAAATCCCACTGCTCTGATCCTTGTTCTCATTTGAAATGTCCTTGTGGGTAGACTGTCTTCTCCACCTCAGGGCTAGCACTGTTTTTATGAGGCAAATGAAATCTGTGTCACAATATTTAACTTGGTTTTGTGTTTTCTTTTCCTTTTTTGATATTAAAAAGACAGGAGTAGATAATAAGTCACTTTTTAAAATAAACATACTACTCATGCTCAGTCATGATGGGACTTTACAATTGATACCAGTAGGTGGCATCTTAGGTATTAAGCTACAAAAGATCAGTAGTTTCCTTTCTCCAAATTGATAATAGCTTTAAATGGACCCAGGAGGTGAAGGTTTCTTTTTTCTTTTCTGTCTCTCCCTTTATTTTTTTATATTTTATCTACAAAAACAATCTTAGTGCTTTTCCTTGTATAGTCCTGCAGCGTTTGCTCAGGTCTGGTAGTACTTAGCCACTTGAGGTTATAAATCTTGAAAATCGGATGAAAGTTCAGCCATTTTCCTCCAGAAATTGCAGAATTCTCCATTTCCTTCCATGATTGAGTTAAAATTCCTGTCCTAGCAGATGAGTTTAGGCCTCTGTAGTCCTTGTGTGAGGTCCAGGACAAGCCCCATTATCTCCCTGTGCTCTCTGGCTACGAGAACCTGCTCAGTGGCAGGCAGCTCAGGGGCTTCCCTGCATCTCAGCCCCCTTCTGAGGATGGATGGCTTGTGAGGTTGGGTCCAGTGACGCAGTGTGTTCTGAAAGTTCTCACAGACCCTATGTGCCACATAACCTGGCTTAGCACATGGAACAGACTCCCTCCAAAGATACGCTTGTCTTTTAAATACCAGAGTCTGCAGTTGTTAAGAGATTGTGTTTCCTTGTTTTTATTTTATCTTTAAATCTATCACAAGGATTGACTGGTTCTTGTCATTCTTACTGTTCTCCAGTCATTTAATCTCCTTATTACTAATTTAATTTAACATCCAAAAATTTGCCTACATCTCTCACTCCGTTCTGGGAGGCTGTCAAGACCTCCATTTGTGGTATGTCAGCACACCTGGGGAGCCCAGGTCTGTGGGCTGCTGTCCCCATGAGAGGGAGACCTGTCTGTGCCCACAGCAGCCTGTGTCCACACCACTGGGGAGAGTTGTAGGCTGTTCTGTCCAGTAGCCCCTAACATCCTGGTTGAAGAAACAAAGGCTGTGGCGTGGGAGGTGGACAGACAAATACCCTCTCCTTGTCTCACTTGGGGGATTCAGGGAGAGAATTCGCTAAGTTCTCCAGAGTTTGCCTGCTGTGGAAGGAGCAGAGCAGCAACTCTAAAACCAGATTCCTGGCTGCCCTTTGTTCTAGGCTCTGCTCCAGACACCGTCCTCCCTGCCTCAGCATCTTGTCATTGACACGGGGTCAATGACCCCGGAGGTAACTTTCTATAAAGTCCCAGGGCTGTGATTTGAAGGGCATGCCCCCAGACTGTTACATTGTTTCATTCTTTACCCATCCTCCTAGCAGGCTGTTACCTTCACTAGTAGTAGTAGTAGTATTTACATGGGGAATAAGATCTCCACTGTAGTAAAGTGTTCTGATTTTTTTATTTTGGGGAACAGTCTCTCTTCTAAGCTAGAGTGCCATGGCCTCGGCCTAGCTTACAGCAAAATCTCAAGCTCTTGGGTTCAAGAGATCCTCCTGCCTCAGCCTCCCAAGGTGATGGGACTACAGGTGCCTGCCGTAACTCCTGCCTAATTTTTTTATTTTTAGCAGAACTAAGGTCTTTTTCTTGTTCAGGCTGATCTCAAACTCCTGAGCTCAAGTGATCCTCCTGCCTTGGCCTCCCAGAACCCTGGGATTACAGGCTAAGCTATTGTGCTTAACCTGGGACCCTGATCTGGAGGGCACAGCTGGATGTGTCTGGGTCCAGGAGAGTGGTTTAAAGCCCTCTTTGCATCTTTCCTTAGTTATCCCTCCACCCCCAGGCAAGCACTGTTCTCCTTTCCCCGTCCTGTGCTCTCTTCTGTGCCAGAGAGCCCTTCCCAACCATTTGCTGTCTGTTACTTGTGAGTAGTGTTCCCCTTTAGGAGCTTGTCACTAGTGACTTGTCCATCCTGCCCCGGCGTGGAGTGGTTTGCATAGTGCCGCCTTGGACATTCCACACATGGAGCTGGTGGACAGGCACTCTAGTCCTGCCTCATCACACACCACAACCCCAGTGCTCACCGTCTTCCTGTGTAATATTCTTCTGTCTGCGACGTGGCAAGAAAGCATGGGGTGGCAGCTTCCTAGGTGGTGGTGCACTTCTGAATACCCTGCGTAATCCCACACTGAGACAGACCCTGGGAGCGCAGTGTGCACTTGGTCACTGGCTGGCAGAGTCACCTCTCCTCCACAGGACAGTACGGTGTGTAATCCACCTACCTGCCAGCTTTGAGTTTTGGAAGTTTACATGACTAACTAGCTGGGGGAGATTCCTGTTTCAAAATCGACACCTGAAGTGATATCATTGATATTTTGATGCCAACCTTGTCATGGCAACATCACATGATAATCTGAAATAGTAGTGACAGCAAACATCAGGCTCCAGGCAGGCGGGGTTTCTTTCTCCACCAAGTGCCCAAGATGGAGTCTGGCAGTAGTAAGGGCTGAATCAGTATTTTAAAATAAATGCTGAAAAACAGCTGCTAGATATTAAAGGTGTTAACAAGTATCTTCCCAAATCAATAGATAAAAGAAATTCTTATCTTCTACAGCCTATGTGAATGAGAATTCTTTAAAAATATGTGAGAACTTAATTATATAATCATGTATGTCTGTTTATGGTGTTTGATAAGTGCATTGTTAAACATCTGTTATTAATTATATGTTCAGTTAGAAAAAGGAAGGAAGTTTCAGAATAACCTAACTTTAAAAAGATCTGTAGGGGAAAGGAAGTCTCACTTTTTTAAAATTAGCAAATTAGCAAGTGGTTTTGAAGCATATCAGAAAGCACAGCAACTCTGATTCCTAAGTACTCACTTCCTCTAGTGATGTTGCCGACTAGATGCGTCTGTTGACCTCGTCTGTGTGTGAACAGGCCAGTGATGCTTTCCAGCTGATGGAAGGTGGTATAAATGATGTGATATTGGCAGGCTTACGGGGGGACAAAGGCAGCATGGCCACGTGGTGGGGTCGGTCTTGGTGGGGACACTGGGCTGACTCTGGGTGTGTCCTAGGAAGGTGGTCGTGACAAGTAGGTATGCCACCATGTCCACACTTCTTGAGTCTCCACACTGAGTAATAAAGGTGGCTGGTGCTTTCGGAACTGGAGTTCACAGACCCTTAGTTCTAGACTCTGAAATGGGGATCGTAACCATGGACATGAGGACAGCCCTGGCTGTGTTTTGGGCACTGCCTTCAGTTCTCACCTATACCTTTACCCTGTGGTAACACCATCTGGTGGGTTAGTACTTTCCCATTTTATAGATGAGGACACTGAGCTCCGAGATGTCAGACACTTGGATTTGAACCTAGTCAGTTGGCCCCAAGTTCCTGGTCTTAACCTTGCATTGTTCAGCCTCCTTATGATTTATTAGGAATTAAAACGTTGTGTGTAAAATCCCTTAATACTGCTTGGGACATAGTTGAATATTCATTGTGTTGAACTGTTTTTATTAAGCTATCCAGATACACCCAGTATGTATCAATTTGAGGATGCTAGAACCTGGAAAAGTTTAGGAAAAGTTGCGAAAAACAGACTCCTATTCCCCTATTGTGCTCTGGTGTCTTGGAACATGTGGTTCCATGTCAGTGAAGTCCGTAGTGAATCAGAGTGCAGCGTGTATTCTACTGCTCTCTGCATCTTGGAAGTGTACAGATTCTGGGCCCAGTTACAGAAAACATCCACTTTAGGTTAGACAAGGAGGAATTAGCAGGTGCTGTCTTGTAAAGCTTGTGCCTCCCTTCCTCGGACACGTAAGTTCCGCGCCAGGCACAGCTGTAGGGCAGGGGATTCCCTTCAAGTTGCCTAGGGGACATGCATGACAGGACAGGAAGGAGGTGGAGAGAGACTGAGCAGGTAAGCACTGTCCCGTGTGGCTTAATGGGGGTTTACTTTCCCCCATTTTCTGTTGGGAGGTTAATAAATCTGAGTAGTACTTGGCATTTCCTCTGCTCCAGCTTTTCTAGGGTGGAGTGTGGCTGTCGTGTCCTCTGCACCCACCTCTCTCCTTCACCCCTCACTTTCTGGGCTGCATGTGGACTTTGCTGGCTCCCAGTGCTGCATGTGTGATGGTTGTTCACCTCACGGCAGTTGCTCCTCTGACCAGGCACCCTGGGGGTTCCACAGTACCTTACAGAAGAGGGTGGCTGTGAGGAGCCCACAGCCAGGCCCCAGGGAAGCCTCAGCTGCCCTCAGATGGCTTCTGCAGTGGCAGAAGCAGAGTGCTTGTGTATATTGAATTACAGAGATGCGATTTATTTTTTTTCATGACCGCAGTTAAAAGTGACCTTGACTGGGGAGCACCTGTGGCTCAAAGGAGTAGAGCGCCAGCCCCATATGCTGGAGGTGGCTGGTTCAAACCCAGCCCCAGCCAAGAAAAACTGCAAAAAAAAAAAAAAAATCACCCTGACCTTAGTAGGACCCAAATTAAACAGATCTTTTAAGCTACCTCTGGAACTGCAGCTTACCTACCTCTGTTCTGCTTGTTTTCTCTAGGAAATATTAACGGCTGCCATTTGAACTATTACTTTTTTCTTCTGGCTGCTATTCAAGGAGCAACACTCCTGCTCTTCCTGATTATTTCTGTAAAATACGACCATGACCGGCAGCGAGCAAGAGCAAGCGGGGCACCCAGCAGCGGGAGGACCTGAGCCTGCAGCGGCTCCCTACCCTCATGTGTTAGGACCGCCTGGTGCCTGGAGAGTGTCAGCCGTGGTCAAAGGTCTGACTTGCCGAGACTCGCACGTTGCCTGGATTGGTTTCTTCCTTCCTCCTGCCCAGATGAGCTAGGTCAGTGCCTCACTGAGTTTGTCTCCCGCACACCCAGCCTTCCTGGAGAGGAAATGCAGGTTTTCAGCGTGTTGCTTCTCATCATCAAATGTCCCTCTGTGAATCCTCTAGCTGTTTCTCTCTCGCAGAGGCCCTCAAATGGGGTGACGGAGTCTTGGGAGACTACGTCTGTGTTGGTTGGCATCCCAGTTTCTTAAATACTTCTTCCTTCTGGGTGACGCCTGTGGCTCAGAGGAGTAGGGCGCTGGCCCCATATGCCGGAGGTGGTGGGTTCAAACCCAGTCCCGGCCAAAAACTGCGGGGGGGAAAAAAAAAAAACTTCTTCCTTCCCACAGCCATGGGTCTCAATTCTTTTTAAAACCATTAGTAACATCTACTTATATTGAAGAAGGTGAGGAGCTTCTTTTTAAGAGATAAAAGCGTGGTCAGATGCTACAGGGATTTTATCTAAAGGTCATATTTCCTTCGTAAGCCATTCATCTTGCCATGGCCAGGGTTTTTGGTATAGGTTGGTACTGAATATATTTCATCTGCTGCTTCAGAAAATACTCAATTTTTAAAACCATTGACATGACTTTTTTCTTTTTTTTCCTTGAAAAAGAATAGACTAAGATTTATTTAAGATGTGTGTCCTGTCTCAACCTGCAGAGAATGACTTAGAGGGTGTTTTAAACCTTAGCTAGTCAGTCCTTACATGTAACTTTGTTTTGGGTACTGTTAAGACTAAAGACCAATCATGGTTGAATGTAAGGAAAACATTCTCTCGAACAAAACTGGTATAATTAAAAATAATCGATTAAATGTGAACTTGAGCTGTTTGATACCCATCAACTTTTGTATTGCTATTTTACATGTATCTGGGGGTTCTGAGTTTGTTAATAAAGTATTCAGTATTTGTTGCTGTAATCTTGGCACAACTTTATTATAAAAAGCATCTCAAATTTGAGGCCCGTGAACTGGCGCTTTGCATAGTCCATGCGCAGTTGTGTTTTATTCTGCGTCTTTGTGTTGATGTCAGAGGATTTGGAGGGTCACGGAGAGCACCACTCCACACACAGACGTTTGCTAACCCCTGAGCCTACTGGGCCTTAAAATAAGGTCTCATTATTTGGAGAAAGCAAAAACAAGCCAAAACCTCTCATGTCGTTAGTGTTGTAATACAAAATTCAGGGAAACTGCAGAGAAGCACAAGGAAATCTGGACAGTGGAGTCAGGAGAGGGTGCAGACAGGTGACTCCAGTCATCACTGGGTCTTAGAAGGGCCAGGGGTTTGAGTTTGGGTTGAAAAGTGCTGCTCCAGGAAGGATTTCATTCTCCAGAGATGGAACTCACATCTTCAGGGCATGTTGCATCTTAAAAATTCCTAACCCATGGGGTCTGAAGTTAGATTTTCTTTATAAGGAATTTGCAGTGAAAGGAGAAAGAGAAGGCCATGTTGTGAGAACCCCAGACCTGTCAGACTGGTCCTTGTGTGTCCTGCTGTTGACATCCTGGCGGTGTGGAGGGCAAGTGAACAGCAGGTCCCCTCAAGGCCTCCTCTGACCCCTCTCACCAGCCCAGTGAGGTGTACCCTAAGTGAGATTAAGGGAAGCTCCAGAAAGTCAGTGAAGGTTTGGCAAAGTTACCAGGGTGACAGCCCATGATTTTGTAGAGTGGCAAGAATTCTCCTAGCATAGAGCTTGTAGGCGGGGGTGCTGGACAGCCTTGTTTTTTTGTTTTTTTTTTTTTGTAGAGACAGAGTCTCACTTTATCGCACTCATCAGAGTGCCATGGCGTCACACAACTCACAGCAACCTCCAACTCATGGGCTTAGGCGATTCTCTTGCCTCAGCCTCCCGAGTAGCTGGGAAGCCTTGTCTTAATATTTGCTCTTTGGCCCCTTCATCCCCGTTGCTGACACAGAGCTCTTAAGACCTTTGTAATGTCCTGGGTGATGGGAACATCTTTTGTTTTTTGAGGCCACTCTTGGGTTCCTGGACAGGCTCAGGACAGGGCTGGCTGCCAGGGGAACCAACCACGTGATGGAGTGGAACTTGCAGCCCCTCCCCTTCCCACCTTGGGAGCTAGTGGCTGCTGGAGCTGCCTGCCTAACGGCTCTCCACAGAAACTCATAGGCCAGGTTGGGAGAGCTCCAGGACGCTGCCACATGCCTGGCTGGCCCTGTGCACTGCTACATCTTTTATAATAAATGGACAAATACAAGTAACTTTTCCCTGTGTTCTGTGAGCTATTCTAGCAAATTAACTGAACCCAAGGAGAGGGGACAGGAACTTCGACTTACAGCCATTTGGTCAGAAGCACAGGTGCTGGCCTCCTATTGTGACTGATGTCTGCAGTGGGTGGTCAGCAGGACTGAACCCCTGGCCTGTGGGGTCTGACACTCTCCAGTGGTGAGGGCGGATCTGTGTTATAGGATGGCCATTTGGTATCTACTGGGAAGTTGCCTGGAGTGTGGGGAAATGGCCTTCACATCTGGTGTCAGAAGTGCTGCATGACAGTAAAGAGAGAACTTTTTTCTCCAGGTGACTTAAAATTTCCCACTGAATCTCGGTAGTGGATGGTTCACCCTATGGCACTAAACAGTAATTGAATAAATAAACAATGTGCGTGCCCCGAAGGCTTCAATGAGTGTTAGTTTTATCAGCCTCATAAAGCAAGTGTCAGCAGACTCCAGGTGGAGACACTTTCTCATCTCAGGTCGGGTAGGACAGAGCTTTCTACTTCTCCACTGTGTCATGGGCGGATGTGAAGAGGAAGTTCTTACTCTCAGCTTTACCAGGGCCTGTCAAGCTCATGCTCGGTGACGTCACCGTGAGGCCACAGTTTGTGTGTCTTACTTTGAACTTGCTGAAAGGCTGCTATTCCGAGGGTCCTCTGGAGCCACGTCCAGGGGCTGAGGTGGCCTCTTCTGGGCTGGGGAGGGCGTGGTGCTGTATCATCTCAGTTTCAAACAGCCAGTCATTTCCGATTACACTGGGCCCATCCAAAGCCCCGATCACTTCTAAATTCTAGGTAATAAAAAATGGATGATCTTCAATGTTACACCAAATTGTCCCACTTGGTGCAAGATTATTCCATCACTTCAAAATCAAAACATTAAGGAAGAGCCCAGCACCGTAATAACTGGAGATTGCTGTGTACCACAAAGTGATTCACTGTTATTAAAACTGGCCAAATATTTTATGGGGATTTTCAAATAGAGTGAAGTCATTAGAGTAAATACTGTAAAATGTTCATTTTAGCACCTTGTTCTTTTGGAAATAGGACCTTTGAAAGGAAATAATACCTAAAACGTGATTTGTTGAATTAGATTATATTAAATAAAGGGAGTGAAGGGAAAAAGAAGCCGAACGTCTCAAGCCGGATAGGAATGTGGGAAGTCAGCACTTGCTGATTTCCACAGTAGCTGCCCATGCTCAGGTTCTGATAGGGCTGCTGTAGATGAAGCCAGCCATGGCCAGGGACCTGATTCCTTCTCTGTTTTACCCAATCCCCCTAGACCAGCAGGTCTCAACCTGTGCGTCGTGACCCACAGGAACTGTATTAAAGGGTTGTGGCATGAGGAAGATTGAGAACCAGCCTTGTGAGACAGGGTCTTGTGTGCCACAGGCAAGCAGGCAGAAACCTCTGCTCTGTTCACTGGGCCACACTGTTTCTAGTGGCATCAGGACCAGGGAAGCCGGTCAGACATGAAGTCTGGGAAGAGGCAGGCTGCACCTGTAGTCCCCTGACCTCTAGGATGCTATCGGTGGGACTTGAAGTTGGACAGGTTTGTTGCATAATTCTCCATATGTGTCCCTAACGTTTCCCTATGGTTAACTGGTTTTTCGTTTTGTTTTAGTTCATTTTAGAGATAGGGCGCTGCTCTGTTGCCCAGGTTGGATGGAGTGCAGTGGTGCGATCCTGAGCTCAAGTGAGCCCCCCACTTAAAACCTCCTGAGTAGCTGGTACTACAGGTGCCCAGCTAATAATTTTTAAATTTTTTATAGTGAAGGAGAGAGGGGCTTCAGGCAGGTCTGGAACTCCTAGCATCAAGCAGTCCTACCTCAGCCTCGCAAAGTACTGAGATTACAGCCCTGGACCACTGTGCCTGGCCTCACTTGTTTTCAAAACTATTTCTATCATTCTTTTTTCTGCAACTCCCTAGTCATTAATGATTAATTTCTACACAGTCCAAATCCAAAAATGACTTCTCCAAACAGACATTCAGAAAGGTCTCTGCGTGTCATGACTGATGACAGGGGTGGGCTGGAGGGATGTGTTTGGAATCATCTGTGCAGGCAGGCGACGCTTAAAGCCTGAGCTGGGTGAGGCCCAGAGTGTGACAGAGTGGGGCTCTGACACAGAGGGTGTCTGGAAGCCGAGTGAAGAAATGTTCCTGGTGGGGGCGTTGGCCTTGCTGTCACAGGCTCCTGCCCTGTTCCAGAGGTGGCAAACAGCTGGAGGTAAGAGGAGAAACTCTCTGGGGAATCACAGATAGGAGGAACGTGTTGGGGTAAGAGAGGTTTTCACTGTTTTTTTCTTACGGAGGGAGAAATGACAATCTGCCCCCATGCAATTCCAGCATCTATGTGCAGTGAGAATACCATCGTGGGCCCTCTAGCTGCCAGGGCTGGGGGCCTGGGGCGTCAGATAAAGAAATCTCAGAGTGTTGAAGCCATGAAGCCCTGACGTGTTGTCATCAGTCAACACACCTTCCACACGGAGCCGGTGCACATGCCGAGACTCCTCCCTCTCAGACCAGCAGTGCTAGGAGCCAACAAAATTAAAGTTTGTTTGACAGATCCAGACATGATCTTTACATTTACTGCATAAATTCACTTCGTGGGTACAAATAGGGACGTGAATAAAAATACCAGTCTTAGAAAACTGAATTAGGAAGAAGGCAAAGTCCCCCCTGCACTGCGTCATCCAAACCGCCCAAGCACAGCACGTCAGCTGAGAAACAAGCATGAGCTGCCGCCTCATCTCCTTTTCATTTTTGGTCTAGGATTTTAATTTTTCTACATCCCGAACACAAACGTAGTATGTTCCTGAAAGTGGAGTAAGTTATGGCAGGCCCCTCCTGCCCACGGGAAGTCAGACACGTGCTCCACTCACTAAGGGGTATTAAAGGTCCTGTCATTGCCCACATCACTCCCGCCTGAGCCCGGACCCCGCCAGCCAGAGGCTCATCTGTGAAGCTGCTTTCCAGACCTCTCTGTGATCTAGCCCCCCTCAGGGACATCTGAAACAGGCACTTGGGCTGCTACGAAGTCTCTAATGCTGACACTGACAGCCAGAGGGCTTGTGAATGTGTGACTTTGCCTGATGGAAGGTACCTTTGAGATGAGAAGGTTCGCCTGTGTTGCCCAGGGGGACCCAGTGATCACAGGATCCTTAGGGGTGGGGGAGGAGGTGAGGGTGGAAGAAGGGCAGGGTGATGTGCTTTGCGAGAAGAGGTCACAAGCGGGGGAAATGGGCTCTCCCCTGGAGCCTCCAGAGGAGGGCAGCCCTGCTGACACCCTGAGTTCAGCCAAGTGTATCCGGGCTGCTCTAACAGAAATGTCCTAGGTGGGGCAGCTCAGACAACAGAAATTTATTCTCGCAGTTCTGAAGTCTGGGAAATCCAAGGTCAAGTACTGGCCCATGTGATTCCTGGCCAGGGCTCTTCCTGGTTTACACACAGCCTGTTTTGGGCTGTGTCCTCACATGGTGGCGGGAGAAATCATTTCCCCTGTCCTTATAAGGGTGCCAATCCCATTCATGAGGGTGCCAGCCTCCTGACCTGACCACTTCCCAACACCATGGCCCTGGGGACCAGGCTGCAAACTCTGAATCTTGCTGGGAGGGACAAACACGCAGTCCGTTGTGTATTCTGGGGGTCCCAATTCAGAATTCTGACCCCCAGACTTGTAACTAATTTGTGCTGGTCTAGGCCACTAAGTTTTTGATAACCGGTCAAGGAGCACCGGGAAACCGGTGGTAGAGGGTGTGTGTTTGAACGTGGTGAGACTTACAGGCCACATTCACACACTTGGAAGTGTGCCTGAAGCTATGGAAGCCATTGATCATTTTACAAAGTTCAGCATTCTTTCCCAAGTATATTTCATCTGGGGACCCCAGGGACTCTTTACCTGGTGACAGAACAGAGGACCAAGATCTGGCACAAATCTGAAAGGGGTGTCCAAAACCTTAGTAACCAAGACAAATAATATTTTAGTGCAGTGTTTTTTTTTGTTTTTTTTTTGTAGAGGCAGAGTCTCGCTTTATCACCCTCGGTAGAATGCCGTGGTGTCACACAGCTCACAGCAACCTCCAACTCCTGGGCTTAGGTGATTCTCTTGCCTCAGCCTCCCAAGTAGCTGGGACTACAGGCGCCTGCTACAATGCCCGGCTATTTTTCTGTTTTGCAGTTCGGCCGAGGCTTGGTTTGAACCCG
>CAUYRH010071127.1:0-18437 GCA_963574655.1 Perodicticus potto | reverse complement strand
CCACCTTCCTCAGCTCAAAGTGTCTTTTCCACACCACAGGATCCCGGGCCCCCTGCACTGTCAGACCTCACCAGGATTCTGCCCCTGGGGTAGCACTGACAGAACACCTATTCCCAATGATCTGGGGAAAAGACGCTCGCCATTTTGGGCATTCCAATATGTTTGTATCCGCCTCACGCCTGAGCTGCGGAAGACTCCGTGGGACCTAGCAGCGTGCCTTTCTGGTCATCAAACGCTGAGGTCCACTTCTCGGTGGAATTTTTTTCCCAATTAGGTTTTGTGCGTTGCGACCTGCTGTCCTCCCTGTGGGAGGGGCCAGCTGCCCCTCCGCCGTGCAGGGGGAAACAGTTTACAGCAGTTTCCGCGGTTATGAACTATATTTCAAACACAACAATCCACCAAATTGCTGAGCATCACCAGCTGCCCATCCGCTCCAATAATTCACATGGGGCAAGGTCCAGTACTCCCTCCCTCTCACCTGCTGACCCGGGAGTGATGAACTACAGGACCATCACCGCTGCCATCTTCTGAGCTCCCTGTCACCATCTTTCTTTAAGGCTGCATAGTATTCCATGGTATACATGTACCACAGTTTATTAATCCATTCGTGGGTCAGTGGGCACTTGGGCTTCTTCCACGACTTAGCAATTATGAATTGGGCTGCAATAAACATTCTGGTACATATATCTTTGTTGTAATGTGATTTTTGGTCATCTGGGTATATACCAAGTAGAGGAATTATAGAGTCAGATGGCAAGTCTATTTTTAGATCTCTGAGTATTCTCCAAACGTCTTTCCAAAACGAATGTATTAGTTTGCATTCCCACCAGCAATGTAGAAGTGTTCCCTTTTCTCCACATCCACGCCAGCATCTCTGGTTTTGGGATTTCATCATGTGGGCTAATCTTACTGGCATTAGATGATATCTCCAACGTATTTGCAAAAAAAGAACAAGAGATCCCATCTCAGGATGGGCAAAATATCTGAAAAGAAACTTCTCTAAAGAAGACAGGTGCACGGCCTTCAGACACATGAAGAAATGCTCATTATCCTTAATCATCAGAGAAAGGATTTGGAATTTTTACTTAATGAATCACATATTGACTTAAAACTTTCAGCAGCAACCAACTTTTGTTTTTCAAAGCTATATAATGCTCTTTATACCTTCGGAATCACATCATCCTTGTCATAATCTAGTAATTTTTACATTTACTTACATTTATTTTCAAGATCAGTTTTGTTGATTATTTAATTTGCTACACAAAGATACAATGTAAAGTCTATAGTACATTTTGTTATAAATACAGAGGGTACACAAATGTATACACATTTTAAAAAAGGAAAAAGTATATTAAATTTTTAATACTGAAGTCACATTTGACTTCTGTATGTTTAACAACTTACTTTCTTGAAGTTCTCATCTGTTAGCCTCCTCTTTCATTTTTGCTACAATAATGGAAGAATTTATTATTCTGTAAAGTGAACATAATTGGGCTTTATTTTCAGAAAGGAGAATCAGAAAAGGTAAAAGTATTAAAAAGACATCCAGAATATACAAATGTGGGGGGCGGAAGACAGTTCTGGAGGCACATTTTCTCAATAACATACATAAACTGTTTTCAGACTGAAGGATTACAAAGAAATAAGATTGAATTACTCTGAAAGCTCCAGCTAATAACATTGTAACAAAATGATATATTGAAGTCAACAATATTGATATATTGTTTATATTAAACAAATCAGTCTAGCTGTTCTAAAACTATTTTTGGAAATAGTAAATTTTCCATGAGTTTTCCAATTATTGACAGGCTGGTACATAATATAGACCTCAGAATTCATTCAAATGGCCCTGGCCTAAAGTAGATAGCATTTTCTTTTTCTTTCTTTCTTTCTTTTTTTCTTTTTTTTTCTTGAGACAGCGTCCCTTTTTGCCCTCTGTAGAATGCTGTGGCGTTATAGCTCACAGCAATCAGACCCTTGGGCTCAAGCAATTTTCTTGCCTCAGCCTCCTGAGTAGCTGGAACTATAGGTACCTGCCACAAGGCCCGGGTATTTTTGGAGATGGGGTCTTTCTCTTGCTCAGGCTGGTCTCAAACCCATGAGCTCAGGCAATCAACCTGCCTCTGCCTCCCAGAGTGCTAGGATTACAGGTGTGAGCCACTGTGCCCAGCTTAGACAGCATTTCCTTGAGTTTCCTAGGTGGGATGTGTCTTCACTCTTAGCAAATAATCACTGAAGCTGACCTTAACAGTATCTAGAATCTAAAGTTGCCCACACCAAATGCTTGAGACCCCTCCCCTGATTATGGTGTTAAAGCATGATATAAAATAGTGAATTTCCAATCCAAAATTGTCCAGATAATGTTAAAAAAATAGGTTCCATGTTGAATCACAGAAACCTGAAATAAGCATAGCTGTACATTTTAGGCAACTTTCGTGATCTGTTTTTGAACCTATGATTGGAACAGAACCTGTCTCTTAACCCATCTACATGCAAACAGTAAATGCTTCCAGTGACTAGAGATTAATTATGTTCTCTTTATGAATAATGAATTATGAAATAGCTCATGGTGTCTGGCAATATTGTTTTCCCTAAATACATACTATCTGATATTTCTTTTTAAAATACATGTATTTTATTATTCTTCATTACCTTTTCCCCACCCCCACCCCCAGTGGTAAGACAGAAAAAAATACAGAAAACACTAAAGCTCCTGGTAGAGAGAGAGAATTCAAGTAGGGAGAGAGAAACTCTTTCCGTTTCTCTCCCGGTCTTTCCCCGTCTCCTCCTTTAGGCCTTTAGTCTCAGGGTATAAAATTTCTAATCCCTGATTATTCATAGCTCCTTTCAGACTTGCCCAGTCTGTCCTGAGTTTTACAAATCATAAAATGAAAAACAAGCCATCCTTTGATAGGCAGAAAAACACAATATTTTACATACACAGAATTTGGACTAAAATTGACCCAGGTAGCCAAATCTCGACTCAGACATTTACTGGAAGTATTATCTTCAGCAAGTTCCCAACCTCTCAGAATTTGTTCCTGCTTGTATAAAAGAGGATAAAAGTTCCCTTGTGGGGTTTCGTGAGTATCAAAATAGAAAATAAGAAGTGTACTCACGATTCTCACATGGTGAGAACTCAATAAATGGCCACAATGACCATTTATTTTCCCGCCTAATGACCAACTTCACAACTTAAGCATATCTTTCTTTACTTTGAGCCTAAGCAAGTCCATACTTAATCGTATGTGACCAGTCAGAACTTATATCCTTTTATATCATGTGAAATTGAAAACATATCCCATTCAAGAGACAACTTTAGGCCCAAAATGTTGAAAGTGGAGTGAGCCAAATTGTACATGTAATCATATATAGTGTAGACTACAAAGTCTAAGCTCAGCACTATTCACAACAGCCCAAATGAGAAAACAGCATAAATGTCTATCCACAGAGGAAGAAATAAACAAAGTGTGGTATACACATACAAAGGAATATTGTTCCTAAAAAGGAGGGAAATTCTAACACATGTTATAGCATGTTTGAACCTTGAGTACACTATGGTAACTGAAATAAGCCAGTCACAAAAAGACAACATATGATCCCACTTATATGAGGTATGTAAGGTGGTCAAATTAAACAAACAACAACAACAAAAACAAGAGAAAATAGCTGTTTGCCTAGGGCTGCCGGTTAGCAAGGAATGGGGAGCTGTTTTGAGCTGAGCTGACAAAACGTTGCAAAAATTCATTGAATTGTGTGTCAGAATCATCAGCTGACTGTGAGAGGCATAGCAGACCAAGTAAACACTGATAAACAGGAAAATCTTAGCATCAGAAAAGTGTGTGCAAAAATGGTCCTCAAGGAGCTCAGCAATGAACAAAAGCAGAGTCAAAGTTTGCTACAACCTTTTGGAGAGGCCAGACAATGTTTTGAGCCATCTTATCACTGTTAATGAAACATGGGTGTAACCAACAAGACCCTGAAACAAAGTGCCAAAGTGTGCAATGGAAGTCAGCCAATTCTCCATGACAAAAAAAATTCCATCGGTCCAAATCAAGAGTCAAACAATGTTGCTAACCTTTTTTGCTATCAGAGGGATTGTTCATTATGAATTTGTACCAACTGGACAGTTAACCAAGTTTGCTCTTTGGAAGTGCTGAGAAGACTGTATAAAAAAGTTAGACAAAAATGACTTGAAGTTTTTGCCAACAATTCACGGTTCTTGCATAATGACCAGGTACCAGCTCACGGGGAACTGTCTGTGAGGGAGTTTCTAGCCAGTAAACAAATAACTGTATTGGAAGACCCTCCTTACTCACCTGATCTGGCCCCCTGTGACTATTTTCTTTACCTGAAGATAAAAGAAATATTGAAAAGAAGACATTTTGATGACATTCATTCAAGACATTAAGGGTAATATGACAATAGCTCTGATGGCCATTCCAGAAAAAGAGTTCCAAAATTGCTTTGATGGGTAAACTAGGTGCTGACACCTGTGCATAGCTTCCCAGGGGAGGACTTTGAAGATGTCCATAGTGATATTCTGCAATGAGGTATGTAGCACTTTTTCTAGGATGCATTTGTGAACTTAACTGTCAGACCTTGTATAAAAAAAGGATACTTACGTGTTATATGTTTTATATCTACTGAATCGTCTTCTCCTATTACTTTCACACATTCATTCATATACAGGGTTCACATTTTAAATTTTTATTTATTACATTCTTAGCCTTTACATCAATTTTTCCCTTCCTCAG
The DNA here is from genome assembly GCA_963574655.1 of Perodicticus potto. Lineage (NCBI taxonomy): Eukaryota > Metazoa > Chordata > Mammalia > Primates > Lorisidae > Perodicticus > Perodicticus potto. Next base: position 13,680 of record CAUYRH010071127.1, on the reverse strand, counting down.
GAGGTCAATAATTATACATAAATTTCTCTTTTTCTCTACCAAATAACAGCCCTTAAATTTAGACATACTTACTTTTGCATGTTATTAGCTTACACCTATATAACTTTTTGATGGAGTCTTTATAGAGATAGAGGCAATGGCAGGAAATAACAGATTTATTCGTAAGAAGACGCTTTGCTAATGAAGGCTTTGAGATACAAACATTTTGCATTGATATTGGAGCAAGAATATGAGAGAGAACAACATTTACTCCTTTCCTCTTGATCAAATAGACATTTCTTGTGTCTGCAACAGCTGGAAGTTGACTCTAGAGAAAAACTAAAGAAAATAATGAAAATCCTTCATCAGACTCCAAGAAGGCAGCTGTTTCCCTGCAGGCTATTGCCTGTGCACACATCCTGATCGAACTTCCTGACCCTGGCCACTCAACCACAATGGGCTGGAGTCCTTCGTGGTCTTCACTGAGTCCTTTGTGGTTCTTTGAAGTTCAATTATAATTCTTCTATAAACCAATTGAAAAATTCACACAACCGCTATTCTATAAGAAATAGAGTCAATGAAATATAAGATACAAATAGAAAAGAGAGAACAAAAATCTTACAAATCATCATAGTCATCAAAGTGTACAATTTCTTCAAATGATTTTTATCAATCACAGTAATCAGAACAAATGGATTGGTTGCAGAGATTATGTTCTGTCTGGCTCCTTGACTGTTGATTTAAAAGGCTACCATTGTGGGGCATGGCAGTTAAGAGTCATTTGGACTCAAAGATTGATAGTATGTCAACTTTCTGTATTTTATAGTCCCCTTCCTGCAGATAAAGCCTTGATATCATTTCTGTGGAGTTTATCAGGCCCCAAACAGAACTTCAGAAATACAACATCAATACCCAGTTTGGCATACAATTTCCTTCTGTAGTTTTTATTTCCAGTCACTAAGCATAAACTCTCTGCCATTGGCATCTGCGCTCTTCCTAACTCCACCTCATCTGCATTCCAATCTCACTGTACTCACTCTTACATTTCTGTCCCTCTAACATTCCCATGCATCTCTATATTTGCTCTTCCTTTTGTCTAGAATCCCTTGAGCTCTTCTGTAGAATTCCTTGAGCTCTTTCATATAGGTGGCTCATTCACAACACTGCAAGTCACTACCTTGACCAATTATTGCCAATTTATGCTGTTGTACTGGCATAAGTAAAATGCCTGTTGATTGAAATTTTTAAAAATCTTCATTGGAGGATGAAAGGTTCATGTTACTAAATTCAACATAGGTTCAGTTTCTGACTATGGATTGACACACTGGTTAGCTCTTAGGGATTTTTTCTCCAAATCTCAAGTTTACAGTTTCTGTAAGGCTAGAGATTACCTTCTGTTGCGAACATCTTGGGCAACAGAAATGCTAATGTTCTTTGCAATAAAAAATTTCCAACCCATTGAGGGAAAAAGAAAACCTAATGGAATGTTAGCACTGAGAAAAACCTTGAACTGGAAGATCATCTCTCATCCAAATTTTCCAGTTTTCTGAATAGACACTGAAAGAAGTGCCTTACCTAGGTAAGTAACCTGGCAGGGGGAGCCTACATTTGCACTTCCTATTCCATTTAGGATTCTTTCTTTATCAATGGTCCCAAAATTAATGTAGATGGTAACCATTTGCTGTGAATTATTAAAATGTCAAAAACTACAATCTCCTAGGCTCTAGTCAGAATGACATTAGTGGTGTTATCATCAGAGAATCCATATTTTTAGATCCTTAGCACTAGAGAATCCTACTGTGCAGTTAGGTTTCTAACTACTACCTCCCAGCTGTCTGAGATCTGAGTTAGTGATCAGTGATGATGGGAAAAGGCATCTCCAAAGTGCAAACTGTGGGATCCATACAAAACAGAGGTGTATAGCATGACCCATTGAGGTATGGTAAGAAATTTCTGTGTATGTGTATTTAATCTGCTTCTAGAAAAAGAATGTAAGCCTTGCTGATATCCATGCAGGGTAAGTGTGGATATCACCCTTTCTGTGTCAGACAGTAGAGAGAAGAGCACGCCTCCCCAAGTATGTTTGCTTTCAACATATTGAAACAAATTGCTCTTGAAGTTTATTCGGTTAAGTGGATTTGTGAATTATGTATCTACATCTAGCAAAATGAATTCTCACAAATTGGCAATTGATTCTTGCAAGGAAATTGCAGGTTAAATGCAATCCTGATAATGCCAGCAAAATGAACAAGAGAATGGCAGAGCTGATACTTTTCTTAGAATGAGCTATACATCAGCCACATTATCAGGGAAAAGCATGTATTACCAAATAAGATTAAATTAAACAAGCTAGCCAAAAGGGGAAAAAGATTAAACATGAGTGGATACACACTATTGTTAATAATGAGCCTGACTATAATTCCTTCTTCCAATTAGCTTGCCAGCACCTTACTCTTAAATATGAATAGACAGCCAAGGATCTCCAAATATTTAAGAAACACAGAAACTAAAATTAAAAACAAACAATAGGTGAAAAAAGAACCCTCAAAAAGCAGAAACAAAGAAGGAGTTAAAGTAAACTTTTTTAAAAATCCGCAAGTCCCAGAGGGATATGAGATTTAGCTTCCTGCAATGATAAGAGTCTTTAAAAAGGTTCTTTCACAACTTTTAGAAATTAAAATGTTATTGAGAATTACAATAATATCAAATTATATGTATTATTAAATGTATAATCTTGGGAATGAAAACAGTATAAATGGTGAATAGTAAGACCAAAGAAATGTTAATGATAGCTAATAGTTATTGAGAATTTACTGTAGCCAGGCACTGTTCTAAATACTTCACAGGTATTAACTCATCTAATCCTCACAATAAATCTAGGAGATGAGTACTATTATCCCCCACTTAGTAAAGAAAGAAACTAAAGCTTTACAGAAGTAAAATGACTTGCCCAAAGTTAGATAGCTACTAAATAGGAGCAGGAGGGGGAGCATCATTATGCCATCCATTCATGAAGTCGGTGTTCCTAATGTTCATCTTCTACTGCAAAGACAAAGGTCTGGAAGAACAGGGGAAAAAAAGACTTCTCAAACAGTAGAAGATTAGCCCAATAAGTGCAACATCTAAATAACAGAAGCTCCAGATAGAGATAACTGTGGGAACAAAGAAAACAGTCCTAAAAGTTCTGCTGAGAAAAGAATATGTCACTTACAAGGATTTGACAAACAGAAGACATGAGACTTCTCCCATCAACAGCCACATGATGTAGCAATACCTTCAAAATCCTAAAAGTCCAACCTCGACTTCTATATCCCACCACATTCTGACTTAGTTGTGAAGGTAGAATTAAGACATTTTCAGATCTGAAAAGTCACAAAGGAACTTACTACAAGATGCAATTCAATGAAATAAGAGAGTAGATGATAAAGAAGATGCTAGAAATCAGGGTTCCTCTACAAGAATGAGCTAGGTAAGCTAGCTAAGATAATTGTGAAGGGAAGTCCCAGGAGGACAGTAATCATAGGTTTGGAGAACAGACGACTTCAGGAGGAATAATTCTTGGAGAAGTAAGTGGTAGATGACCTTATGTGAATGGATTAAATCAAGATCAACACTTCGACAGAATGTTTGGTCAGGAGTTAATGACAGTGCACTGTTAACTTACCACATGCAAAGGGAAGATAATCACTGACTTCAGGGAAAACAAAAAGCTGTATAGAAAAGGGAATGTAATTATTGATGAATTCAAATTTGCCTGGTGACAATAAAATAAATACTGGACATTGGTTTAACTCAAAATTATACCCTGTAAAGCTCTATGAACAGATTTTGTCTGTTCCCTTCACTGCTTTTTTTGGCAATCAGAGCTGTGCCTGGCATTAGTAGGTGCTCAATAAGTATTTGTTGAGTCCAGAAATGAATATAGGGAGGTTATACACATGCATATTATGTAGAATGGAGGTGAGGAGACCCTGGCAAAAGAATAGCATTACTTTCCTTAGTAGAAGTCACTAGATAACAACTTAAAATCACAAATGGAAGGCCAATTATGCTATTTTTGAAAACCAAGGGCAAAAACCAGAAGAGATCAGCTTAAAAAATAAAAAATTTTTATCACTGGGGAGAGGGAAAACAGAAAGGGAAGTAGCTTTGCAACTTGTTATAAACCTTGCAGAACTCATTCTTTTTTAAACAATGCCATGTATAATTTAGAAAAAGATGAAAATTACAAATCCACTAAAATAATTATTAGCCACTCAAGTCACTTAGTAATTAGTAGATGGACTTGACCTCGCAAACCAGCACAAAATTGCCATTCCTTCAATATTCCAACAGACATTCTTATTTTAGAAAGCTGGAAAATATAGAAAATAGGAAAAACTAACCCAGGGCAGCAGCACTCAAAGATAATCATGTTAAATATTTTGGTATAACTGGGTAATTATTTCCTAGGCTTTTTTTTTTCGATAACTGAGTTCATACTGGCCATGTAAATTTATGTCCCAAATTCATTCCAAAAAAGATTTAAACTAAATAAGAGAAAAAGATCATTTGTTGGGGGGAAGGGAAGCCAACCTCTCACTGACTCCTAACACAGCAATTCAGTACATATATTCTGCTGAAGTCAATGACATCATTTTCATGCAAAAAAGCAGGGGGAAATGTGTAATTTAAAAAAAAAATAAGCAGTAGCAGTAACATATCTTAGAGTTTGGGTGCTAAAATTAACCTACCTGGCTTCAAATCCTACCTTTACTGCTTTCTGGTTGTAGGATAGACATGGTCATGACTCTATAAGCCTCCATTTCTCTACCTGTAAAACAAAAATAAAAGCACCCACCTGCTAGTGTTTCTACGAGGAATACCTGGGCAGCAGTGAGCAAAGATCACAGCCTATAGTGAATGCACAGTAAACATTAACTATTAGCATTGCAATTGTTACGATTAGGAACCTTCTAGTGCAGTGACCGCTGTGTTGCGCTGCACACTGGTGTGCCACGAGAGGATCTTGGTTGTGTCATGAAAATTTTTAAAGATCATTAATTAATTTTTGAAAGAAGTTCAAAGCACAGTAAGTATATTCTTTTCTTTACTCTTTATTTGATCAACATAAGTGAAGTGTGCCACAAAAGTTTCACTATAGGTTCAAGTGTGTGGTGAGATAAAAAAGGTTGAAAAGCCTGATCTAGGGGATAAAACTTACACCTCCTAAAATACATAAGATCCAGCAAGATAAAGAAAGGGCTCTCACAAAGTCAAACACACCCAGCCATCAGTGTGAAATGTGCCACCAGGGACAGGATAGAAGCCTCTCTCGTCTGGTACTTGGCACTCAATATTTGTTTGTTAATGAAGTAAATCATGGAGGCACTTGAATATCAAAGCTAAATTTTGGAATGACTTTTGTGTCCTCATCAGACTTCTGAATTGATTAAGAAAGGGATGGATGAAAGGGTAACATTTATTTAGGGGGGAAACTATCAAGTTCAGAGTGCAGCAGAGAACGCTGTAGAACAGAGGTCTTCTGTGGTTGGCTACTTCCCAAAATATGCAAATTAATTAGCTTTTGAGATACAGTTGACTCTAAACAAAATAGTTTGAATTGCAGGGGTCCACTTACATGTAGCAAGAGTGATCAAAAATTCAGTATTTCTGAGATGCAAAACTCAAACATAGAGAGGGCCAACTTTTCCTAAACACGGGTCCCACAGGGCCCACTGCAGGCCTCGAGTTGAGCAGACAGGGATATACCACAGGGGTCCTGGGACAGATCCCTCGCATACACCACAGGACAATGTCACTGTTGTCCTGTGTCCCACAGAGAAAGAATACCAGGTGGGAAGCTTTGGAAAGAAAGCATAGGGGCCAAAGAAGTGCTCAGACATGATGCAGCCCTCTAGGGACTCAAAGGGTCCTTCAGGGCATTCCAGTTTAAATGGAGAAATTATTCTTTGTTTAGGGGTAGGGTGAGAGACAGGAAGATCAGCCTTGCTGTGAGGGAGTTGCTGTTCCAGGATAAAAGTCCCAGGTACTGGTGAAACTTATTAAATGTAGAGTATCAATGTCTTTATATAGTGATTAAGAAAATGCTATGAGGGCTATCTCTCACAGTACGATCAAAATGTTTCTGATTGTATATGAAGCACGTTCTGCCCTATGATTGTACCAATGTACACAATTATGATTTAATGAAATTATTAAAAAAAAATCCAATGTTCTTTCCATTACACCATGTTGCAAACTTACACAACACTCAGTATTCTTTTTGACTGAAAGGCAATACTGAGAAAAGCTCAATGTACAACTTAGTATATGGCTCTCAATACCAGTGTGGATTTCCAAATTCTGAGGTTCTTTGAGAGATAAGGAAGCTGCCGGGAGAGCAGCAGTAAATCCCCTAAGTGTCATGCAACAGAAAACACCCCAGAGCCATTAATTTTAACCTTGGCAATAGTGTACTGACTTTTGGTTTAGTTTCCCTTTTCTGGATTTTTTTTTATTTTTATTTTTTTTTTATTTGAGACAGAGTCTCAAGCTGTCACCCTGGGGAGAGTGTCATGGCATCATAGCTCACAGCAACCTCCACCTTGGACTCAAGTGATCCTCTTGCCTCAGTTTTTCTATTTTTAGTACAGACAGAGTCTTATTTTTGCTCAGGCTGGCCTCAAACTCATCAGCTCAAGCAATCCACCTACTTCTGCCTCCCAGAGTGCTCAGATTCCTTTTCTGGATTTTATTAAAAGATGGTTTATGCTTAAATCTAAAAAAAATACAAGAATGCAAATTTTTTTAATGGGCGTGTAAAGGGACCAGTACTTATTTTACAAATACAATTTTCTGGTTTTTTTTTTTTAGAGACAAAGTCTCACTTTGTTGCCCTCGGTAGAGGTAGAGTAGTGCTGTGGCATCACAGCTCACAGCAACCTCCAGCTCTTGGGCTTAGGCGATTCTCTTGCCTCAGCCTCCCAAGTAGCTGGGACTACAGGCACCCACCACAACACCCAGCTATTTTTTTGGTTGAAGTTTGGCTGGGGCCGGATTCAAACCCACCACCCCCGGTATATGGGGCCGGCGCCCTACTCACTGAGCCACAGGTACCACCCCAAATGCAAATTTCTTTATAAAAAAATTACCTGTAACAATTTTGTCATATGTCAATTAAATTTTATTTTAGTTTCATTGGAGTAACTACTTACTCAAAGGACTACTTTGGTCTACTTTGGTAAGCTTTGCAGGCCCTAAGGTCTCTGTCAAAACTACTCAACACTGTCATCGTAGCACGAAAGCAGGAGTAGGAGAGCTTCATTACAACACTAACTAGGAGTAGTTGTGTTTCAATAAAACTTTACAAATACAGGCTACAGGAAATTTTGGTGCACAAGATACAGTCTGCTAACTATCTGGCCTAGACCAGTTACCATCCCAAACTCTTTTAATAAATCCCCTACTATATTGCTCCCTATAAAATTTATTAGTAATAAAATTACTAAATAAGATTACTAATAAATTTTACTACTAATAAAATAAACGAGTATTCTTATAAAGAGATAAGAAACAGCACATATTGACAAGTAAAATCCCGGGTAAACCCAAAGCTGTATTACACATATCTATACGTAAACCTTGTAACAGAGAGGCAGTGCAGACCCCGGCTGCTCTCACACCAATGTTCTAGAATTTGTGAACGTCAACCTTTCTCGGTGTTTTCTTTTTCTAGATCTTCCACACAGAGATTTCTCCTTTTTAAGGAAAAAGGAAACAAACTTTTAAAATGTTAAAAAAACCAAAGGTAAGCAGGGAAGTAGCAGAAACCAGATTGAAAACCACATTGGCTGGACTCCAAAGCCCATGCTGAAATAAGAACTTTGAATTATTCCCACCCATAAGAACCTGGCTTTCATTAGCATCTGTAAGGTATAATGGGCAGAATAAACACCTGTCATAGGTAGCAGGGTACCTGTGAAAAGGTTTTTACTCTGGAGGTGTATAATAGTATCCCATCTGTGTTGGATATTTCAAGAAAATATAGACTACATATGCTCACCCTACATTTTTGTTACTCTGATTTCAAGCAATTCTTTTATTTTGGAAGTACTCAAGCCATGTACTAAATACCATTTTTTAGGATAAGATGTGTTAATACTTAAATAAAAGCTATATATTAACAAAGATATGCTCTAGAAGGGGCAGGGAAAAAACTACTTAAAATTTGCTAAATATTGAGGGGAAATATGACAGGCAAATCCAAAACATTCATTAGCTTCTTGCTTAAATAACTTGAAAAATATATATGGTTAAATGTTTTGGGAAAATTTGTAATGTAAATTTTAAAAGGATAAGGCATATGGGGCTTTGAAGTAAAGAATTGCTTTTCACAAAAGAACCACTTGTGATAATTCACACAGAGAAACACATGACATCATAGTGTACATTTTATTTATAAGGGATTAGTTGGTTCTATCCTGAGAACAAGTACAATGCACCTCAGATTTTCCCTGGGCTTCTGAGATTATGTTATGACATTGATTTCTATACCTGTCATCATATTGTAACCTGAAAATGTATTGCTGACCTGGGAGGGCAACTACAGCACTAAGATTGCAAAAGGATCATCACAGAAAGACTCCAATTCATTGTTACTTACTGCCTAAATTCTGAAAAACAAGTTAAATTTTGCATCACTTCTCCTTGGATTTTCAAATAGTTTCTAATGACTAAATTAATACATACAATGTAAGACTTTTAAAAATATGATTGTAGGAGTCTAACAATGGCAAATTAGTTAATTTGGACAAATGCTCAGCTGGAAAAGCTATACAAAATACTAATATATATATATATATTCTCTAAGGTATTGGAAGGCCAAAAAATAGTGAAGAATTACCAGGCCAGGATCTGGAAAGGATGGCGAGCCCAGGAGATGAGCCTCGCATTGGGAGCTACTTATAGTCTTGGAGAGTTGAAGAATCTAGAAGGGGCAGCAGAGAGGCTAAGAAGCTGAACAGTGCTTTGGCTGGTCTGCTGGTGCTAGCAGGAGAGGGGTTAGAGTCCAGGGCATGCTGGTTCCTTTTTAGTTTGTGCTTCCATGGCATATCTCAATTTAAACCCAAATTAGTATCTACATTACAAGAAAAAGAAAGACTAAAGGTTCCAATTTAGCGGAAAAGTTTACCAGAGTGAATTTTAAAAATATACACTTTAATAGACACACTTAAAGCAAAACAATATAGAAAGTTGCAAGTTAAAGAATTATAGAGGTTGTGCCACAAAACTCCAACAAAAATATAGTGTACTTATGTTAGTATAAAACACGGTAATGTGAAGGAAAAAAAATTACTACAGATAAAACAGTATATTTCTTAAGGATAAAAATTTAAATCACCAAGAAAATATAATCATTCTAAATGTACATAGACAATATAGCATGGCCTCAGAATATACAGGGTGAAAATAAAGTTCATGTGCAATGTAAAATAGACAACTATTTGTATAAAACAAAAATTAAAGTACTGAAAGGAAAACTAGACAAATTTACAATATAATGGAAAATTCTAACAGATCTCCTTTAGTAAATGTTAATACAGACTAAATAACAGTAAGAACTTAGATAATTTGAACATATGCTTAACAATTTTGATCTGATAGACGAAGAACACAATCATTTCAAGCACATAAATTCATTTTCAAGCACATATAATTATCCTTTTTGAACACATAAATTCATTCGTAAAAATTGACCCTCTTCTCAGTCATAAAGTAAGTTTCAATAAATTTCAAAGGACTGACCTCTACAGTATGTTTTCTGACCAATAAAGGTAAAACAGATCTTAAAAATTTTAGATAATGTTCCATGTTGAAAATTAATCAGTATACCCCAAACCATTTATAGATTCAATATAATCTCAATAAAAATCCTGGCAGGATTTTGCTTTATTTTGTTTTGTTTTATGGGATTTGACAAGCTGATTGTGCATTTATATGGAATAATGAAGGCCAAAATCATCTTGATATCAAAGTTTATTTAAAATCACATTAATTTGAATAAGATAATACTGACACAAGGATAAACAGACCTTTGGAATTGAACAGAGATCGAAGAAACACCCATTCATCTATGAACAACTGATTTATAACAAAGACCGCACTGCAAAACAGCAAGGAATGGAAGATCTTTTCCACAATTTGTACAGAGACAACTGGATGCCTGTATGGAAAAAAAAATCATACTTGATCATTATTTCACACCATATACAAAAATATGAAAGATACATTATACAATTTTTAAGAGATAATATTAGAAAATATATTTATGACTTAGAGTAGAAAAATCCTTCTTAAATAAAACATAAAAACCATGAAAACAAGGATTGATAAACCAGGCTACATTAAATTTAGTCTAGTCATGAAAGATCATGAGAGCAAGAGTTGATACATCAGACTATGTTCAAGTTCAAGACTTCCATTTTTCAAAAGACATCATGAAGGGTCTCAGCTCTGCAACAAATCAATGAGGAAAAATCAGTGCAATAGTAATAAAGGCAGCAGGCTTAAACAAGGGCTTCACATTAGAGGGTATCTAAATGGCTGGTGAATATGGAAGGTGCGCAGCATTGTAAATAATGAGGGGAATGGAAATTAAAACCAACATCAGAGACTACAACCACAAGAATGGTCAGAATGAAAAACTTTGATGCTATTAGTATTTGAAAGTATGTGAGATAGTGGGAACTCCAACACTGATAACAGCAGTAATGTCGGAAGGAATCATATGGAAAACAGCATAGAACTAATTTTTAAATTTGAAGATGTGCATACCTTCTAACCTAGCATTTCCACTAACAGATATATAACCAATAAGAAGGAGTGCAATGTGCTTCAAGAGATGTGTTTAAGAATGTTTATGGCACTGTTATTTGTGATATTAAAAAAGTGGAAACAATACAAGTGTCAATAAAAGAAAACGAAAAATTATAGCATATTCGCACAATGGAGTTCTATGCAACAATGAAAATGAGTGAAGACCACTCAGACGACACAGGATGATTCTCATAAACAAAACTATTGAAATAATGAAGCCAGTTACAAAAAAAATTATCTCACCTAAGGTACAAAGTTTTTTAAATAGACAAAACTAAACCATATGGATTATTGACGTGTGGCTGAGTACAACTATAGAGAAAAGCAAAGCAATGATAATATTAGTCAGGATATTAGTTAACTTTAGGAGGCATGGAGAGGGCAATGAACAAGGAGGTGAGGGAGGGAACTTGTGGGGAGGTGACAGTGTACTATCTCTTGACCTGAGGGGACTACATAGATCAAATCATCAAGCTCTATTTTTATCTTGTGGGCTACTCTGTATGCATGTTGTATCCTACAGTTCAAAAACTTTTTTTATAATTACTTTCAACATTAGAACTGAAATTAAAATTTAAAATATTTGTGTTGCTAACACAATGAAATGTTCAATGCCTAAGGTGATGAATAGCCCAATTGCCCTGATTTGATTAAATCACACTATATGCCTGCACCAAAACATCGCATGTACACTATAAAGATATACAACTATTATGTACCCATAATGAATCAAGAGTTTTTAAAAAACTAAATATATATGGCTATTTGAAATTACAATGATGTGCTTGAAAATGAGTAAAAAAAATATTGATATTGCAGCATTAGTTTTGGGGAATGTTCACCAACAACTAAGCCAAACAATATTAATGCAAGCAAATATAATAACAATGGCATACATGTGCTTCAAGAGAGATGCTCAAGAATTTTTATGGTATTATTCATGATATCAAAAATAATAGCAAATACACAAATAATAATGGCTATGACCTATAGCACTTACTATGTATCAGGCACTATTCCAAGCACTTTATATTTATTAATTCATTTAATCTTACAAATCCAATCAAGCATATAGAACAGACATATGTGAATACATATCCCCTCTTTTAATCTGAATTACACAAATACTATTTGTGGCAAAACAGGAAGCACAAGAAAAACAGCTCCGACGGTAATAGTCACTACTGCTCCCAGCGGCACAACCTTTCCAAAAGTCACGGGTCACAACAAACAAACAAAGACACTTGTCAAGGATTTTATGCCAGTAAATCAAGAAGAGATTACTGTGTTAAAAGAGATCAAGTATCTGTCCATCAGCTAAGGGTGGAGCCAGTTAGGAAATATTGTAAATAACTGAGTGAATTTAACAGAATTTTTTTTAATCCATATTATCAAATTAATCCCAATTTTGGATATCTCTTTTCTTGCCTTAGAATTTTCCTTACTATTTGGATGTAGAATACATTTGTTTTTAATTTTTAAGATGCCAATATAGTATTGAAATAACATTATCTTATATCAGGTAATATCCCAAAAGGAAATGAAGATGAGTTTTTACAGAACAGTAATAAGACACAGCCAACAAATGCGCCATGATTGGAGGAATGTGTTCAACCAACTAGGACATCATTAAATATGTAAATTCTACAGTATCTTTGCAGTTCTAGAAAGATATCTTGAGTCTGAGATTAAAAACTTTAGAATTGTGTTTTGGTTTGTTACAACTTAAATGTACAGGCTATTATTTGGTAAAATAAAATCAGTTTCCTTAAACACATGGGATGGCATGGTCAACTCGATTGGAGATGATTGAATATTCCCCTTATCACTTCTCAATTTGGATTTGCTGTAGACCTGCTGCTTGTCTGAATTCCTTAGCTCTGTCAACATATAAAATAACTATAGATATAGAACACCATTCCGCCTATAACTTTAATAAAAAAAAATTGGTATGGACTTCCCACATGGTAATACCATTTACAGAACCAAAGTAATAGAAATCAATCAATATATTATGTAAAAGATTGTATCGATAACTTTGAATAAAAGTTAATTGAAGTCTTATTTCATCTGAATTTACTGAAAAATTTTAAACTGTATTATTAATATTAAACAGTGATGATGAAACAGACAAGATAGAGTCACTTTACCACTATCTTGATGAAATATGTTATTTATATTAGGGAATACTAATTTTATTTTCTTTTTTTCCTCTTTGCTGATAGTAATACAATCATTCTCACAACAGAAATATTACAGTAATATAGTAAAATCCATGTTTAATGCTAAAGAGGTATCAAAATTTTATCTCTTTCACAATCAGAATGCTATATGGTATGATCCAAACTTTTAGGTTAATAGACTTACTTTAAATTAACAAGTTTCAAATGCATCCTGAGTGTTCATTCATCAGTTCCACACTGAGATGTCTTTTGTAAACCCTACTGTATATATATATATTTTTTATTGTTGGGGATTCATTGAAGGTACAAGAAACCATGCTACACTCGTTGCATTTGTTGGGTAAAGTCCCTCTTACAATCGAGTTTTGCCCCCAAAAGGTGTGGCACACACCAAGGCCCCAAGACCCCACCCCCCTCGCTCCTTCCCTCTCTCTGCTCTTCCTTTACCCACCCTTCCCTCATTCTTTCTCTCTCTGCTCTCCCCATACCTCACCCCCACCCGGTCATTAATTGTCAACACTTGTCCTCCAATCAAAATTCAATACATGGGATTCATGCTTCTCCATTCTTGTGATGCTTTACTAATAATAGTGTGTTCCACTTCCATCCAGGTTAATACAAAGCCTGGAAAGTCTCCATTTTTTTTAATGGCTGAATAGTA